>OX463862.1:10304124-10461022 GCA_949825065.1 Odontocerum albicorne
ATCCTCCCCTTCGAATAGAATAATTAACAAAAATACCCTCTCGAGTTAGATTAATGGGCAAATCATTATTTTTATTGCGGCAAGTAATTTTAATGAACACGGAGTAATTTAGAGAATTCTGGACCGTAGGATGGGATGGAGATGTCTGCTCTGAAAGCTTAAATAAACTTTATTTTAGATTTAAGTAGCATTAATTGAACTAAGGGATAAAATATTTTCGGGTTATTTTCATTAGCAATCAATAACTCCACTTCAAATAACCTTGTGTAAATATAAGTGTCAAAAAGTGTTCATGACATTATGACACCACGTCATAAGAAAAATAATGTTTTAATGAAAAGGGTGCTGATTTCAGGTGTACAACAATGATGTAATTTTGCGTTTCAAACTTTTGTTGTATACAGTACAACCTGGCGGGTTTAATATCGTGTGGCACTCTCTTCTAACAAACCAGAAAGCTATTAAAGAGTCCATAAATTAAAACTTAGCTGAAATCCTTATTAAGAAAATCTGAGCTCCAGCTGGAATGAAATCCGTATCCTCGTATTTTGAGACAGATATTTTACCAACAAGATCACGAAGGTCGTCAATGGTAATGTATTTAATTACACTTTTGTCGTTTTTTAGCAGTTGTCGCTTTTTTATAAGTACAGCCCAGCGGATTTATCACTATAAAGCAATCTCTTTGAATAAATCCAAATGATTTTAAAGAGGCCTTAAGTGATAACTATACTGGAATCTTTGTATAATCTGGATTCCTACGGGAATCCAATCCGCAACCCTCGTGGCTGGATACAGGTTTTCTACCAACAAGGCTACGAAAGTTTTCTACCAACAAGGCTACGAATCGCAATCCAGTGGTTTTCAAACTTGTATCTTTCCCAGCGTTTTTAACGTATAATTTTTTTTCATGAAGTCATAAAAAATCTTATCAATTAGTGAAACGGGTTCACCTGTTGTTCACCACACAGTGTCTTAAATCTTTAAATCAAACTAGACAAAGCTTCCCTAAATTCCTGCTCCGCGTTAAATTTTGAGGGATTGTGAGTTTTTAATAAAGGTATCGCTGAAAACCCAGTTTTGCAAAGGTAAGTAATCACAAATGGAACCAAGTTTCGATGAGCCTTAGCACTGAGCAAAGGTAAGTAATCACAAATGGAACCAAGTTTCGATGAGCCTTAGCACTGAGCAAAGGTAAGTAATCACAAATGGAACCAAGTTTCGATGAGCCTTAGCACTGAGCAAAGGATATTCATCTTTGAATTTTTATATTTTAAACTCAGCCGGTTTAATATTAAAATATAAATGTTTTAACTGTAGATTTCCTGAAAATGTTATTTTCGAATAATACACGGCCCTCCAAGACGTTGAGGTGCACTCTTTCAAAACCCAGTTTTCAAATTTATTACAATGTGACGTCCTGCTAAAAAAAACTGTATTTTTATCTTTCAGTGCAGAACACGCTGGATGAGAACTTATTTTCCCCCCGTAACAGCATAGGTGGTGAAAGGATTCAACAAATGCGAGTTGAGAAAAGATACAGTGCCAATAACAGTAGTACTAAGATGGCCAAATAGGAAAAAGAAATGATGTAAGATCTGCTGTTTAATTTTTATAAAACGTTAACCCTTTTGATCTACGCCTTAATATTATTCAATATGGACATAATCGTGAGGTGATTATATTATTGAATTGTATAGATGTCGTTAGAATCTCGGATAGATGTCGCTAGAAAAAAAATCATCGCTAACTTAATTCCAAACGTGCTGAATGTATATTATGATGAAAGGAAGCGCATTTATTCAGTTACTGTTTACCCAAATCACTTGAATGTTTTTTTTGCATCATATTGAAGATGGAATAAAGTTGTTTTTTTCGGCGTTTGATGCTTTTTTACTACCGCAATCGAAAAAAAAGCAATACAAACAAAAAAAAGACAAATATAATATATGACGATGATGTAGTAAGCGATCGTGTGTATCAAATGCAGTTTAAAATAATCTGTAAAAAATGATACGACACTCAAAGATAGTACACGCTTTGGATGGCCAATTAATACTGATGACGACCAAATCGAGGCATTGGTCGAGAATAAGCAGCGTTTTTGATACGACAGATTCTTAAAATATAACAAAACACTGTCCTGTAACAAATTACATCAAAATATAAAAATGATTGCGTTTGAATTTAACCTTAAAATACGTAACTACTTTCCGGATAATCCAGTAGCTTACAAAAGTCGTTACCTAGTCTCAGTATATGTAATATTAGAGATATATAGCACTTTGAGCGGCTATCATATATGAATATTGCGCTGAGTTAATTAAATGCTTCATTTTCAGTTGAATTCGAAAAATATTATAACATTAAAGTCATTTGCTACATTTCTAAATGTTAATGTCACCGTTTCCAACGGAATAATGACGCTAAATTATCATAATAACGTCTTTATAGCAGATTCTGAAATTCAACATAGAAAATATTTGCTTTGTACGCCTTAACATTAAACAGATGGGCACGTTTTTAAACAAAAATACATTTCTGCTGAAGTTGGACTGTTGTGGTTAATAAGTTGAAGAGAAATTTGTTTTTTTTTTTTGCGGATATACATATATGGAGATTTAACTTGTAAATAAACAGTGTTTTATTAGTTTTATTCACGACACAACACTGTATTTTATATAATAAGGGGAAAAACTATCCAATGGTCTAAGCTCATCTCATAAAATCCCCCAGTAGAGATACACCCCCACCAATAGAGGGCGAGCCTAGCCGGAAGGAAATTATATTTTTTTCAGCACACGACCTTTTACGTTTAAATTTTTAAAAATCAAAAAATACATAAAATTAAATAAGCAGTCAAGACAATCAATTAAGATAATTAAATAAAAGTTTCACCGATAAAAAAAGTGTGCAAAATACAATAACATACAATATACACATTCATACCCACACAAACATAAGACAAGTTAATTCAAATAATTCAATTATTGACAAATTTACATATTTTTTTTTATTTAACTAACAATAAGATAAATTAAACCAGTAGTAATGATTGTAAAGTAATTGTTTAAATGAATTTTATGTTTATAAATTGTATATTTTTAAACTCAATATATGTACGTTTATTACAAAATATTACCAAATTAAGTCAAGTAGTGGAACACAAAGTACGTAGCACTGGAACACATTTTATAGGAAAAGAAAAGATCGTATAATTTAATTGTTCTATCAATACATTAACTGAAGATTGTTTATAAAAACACTGATATTATATCAACGTGCATTATTATTTGTTTTAATCATTTTTGGAAGCAGAATACCCTTTTGAATATAATGTACGGAGTATTTGTCGTTATTGGTACAATGCTTTCATAGAATAAGAATTGAGAATTAAAATTTGTACGTATGTTAATCTTAAAAATGTAACAAACTCATGGGCTTACTTGTAGCACGAGATGCAAGTTACACTTTGTAACATCAAAATATTCTACATATTTATGTAGTGTCACTTAGGTCCAGTGGTAAAGAATTGTTTGTATATGTTATGTTTATATTAGATTATTTACATTGATTAAGGAAAGCACAAAGTTTGTAACTATTTCTAAATATTGTAATGATATTAGTTATCATATATCTAAAATAAAAGTTTCCTAAAATATATCATAACCTAACATTTTCTTATTAAATATTGAGTTACAAACTTTCCACTTTAACTTAGGATGCAAATATTCGTTTTAATAAGTTTAAACTTGATATGAACATTTCTCTCTTTTAAAAGGAATTTTAATTAGGCTTGCATAAGTGCTACTATTTACTATTGACTCCTTTAAGTATCTTGAGTCACTAATCCATAGCGATGGAGGATGTGCAGCAGATGTGACACATAGAATTTGTGTGGGATGGATGAAGTTTAGATCAATGACGGGAGTTCTATGTGATCCGAAAATGCCAGTGAAGTTAAAAAGAAAAGTAAACCAAACGATTGTCAAACCCGCACTCCTTTATGGTTCCGAATGCTGGACGATGTATAACTCTTACTCCAGACAACTAGAAACTGCTGAAATGCACATGCTAAAATAATCAGCTGGTGTATCCCTAAGAGACAAAATAAAAAGTTCACGCATTCGTGGAAGCCTGGGTATTACAGACATCAACAGTAAGATGGAGGAGAGGCGATTGAGATGGTATGGGCACGTTGGACGTAGAGCACCCTATCACATTGTGAACCAGGCAATCTCCATGGATCTTCCTCGAATAAACACCAGAGGAAGACCAAATAATTCGTGGGTGGTGCAAAACGATAACCTGATGCAGAGGCATGGCCTAGGGGACGTAGTCTGGGACAGAATAGCATACAACCTGAGGACAAGGAGAGCTGACCCCAACAGTTTTCGCAGACAGTGAGTTGTGATGGAGCCAGGGAGAAGAAGAAGAAGAAGCTTATATAAATAAGAAACGGGTCTCAGAGTCCTTTGACGTGGACAGTAAAGAAGACATTGAAATAATAGCGAAAATCCATGATCGGAAAGATGTTGAATGTTTTGGATGACATTAGAGTGGGTGATGAGGCAGTTAAGGATATTTGTTATACAAGTGACAATGTGTGAATTATGCATCTGTTTTTTACATTCAACCATTTGTGTTGAATAGTATTGTATTACACTTTCGTTGCATATAGTACAACCTGGCGATCTTATTGCCAAGTGGCAATCTCTTACACGAACGAGGAAGATGTTTAAGAAGCCTTTATTAGAAAAGCAGATTGGAATCAATAAAACAATGTTGATTCTAGCTGGAATCGATCAAGTAACTCCCAAGTTAGAGAGGCATTTTACCAACTAAGTCGAGGAGGCAACAACCTCTGTAGTCGTAGAGTTCTTCGAATTAACACTTTATTGTACAACAACTTGGCGGCCACTGTACAATAACCTTTTATCCTTAAGACACACGGAAGTGTGAATGGGATGAAGAAGACACAAAGAGAACATATTTTGTCACAAAAAGGGGTGAGAATTTATTGCGAAAATATTTTAATTCAATATTAAAATAAATGATTTTTTTTATGAAATGTATATTTTCAATTTTGGTTTTAAACAACGCCACAAAAAGTAAATATTTTTTTAATCGTTTGCGTGTATAATAGAAAAATTGTCAGTCTCAACTTTGCAAAAAATAGACAGACGTGACGCAAAGTGAATTGTCATTTATCTTCTTGACATGTTTCCTTAGACTTCCACATTTTCATTTGTAGGATCAACTCCCAAAAGAATTAAATCCGCTCGCCTAGATTAAGAAGAAAAAAGTCAAATTTACGTGACTTCACAAGGAATAAATAAGATATTAAGGTAAGAAAGCTTTCATCACAGGAAAAATACCTGGTATTAGGTATTTTGGAGTGATATACCGCGTGCTTTGGTTTATAATGCCGATGTTTCGAAAACGTTGCAGTTTTCGTCTTCAGGGCTTGTTTGTAGTCAACTTCATTAACTTGTCGAAATTGACTACCAAGCTGAAACCACGCGATACAGCACTCTGAAATACCTTATACGAGGGTTGCTACTTAAGTTTTGAGACAGACAAGTAAAAACAAATATTTATCATCGAAAATGGCTTTATTCCGTCGTACTATTGATATGAAGATTAGCTATAGATTCAAAAAATATTTGATGAAAAGGTTTTTTTTTTAAGTATTTGGTTATCTAAACGGCGCAATATAAATTGTCATTTTATTATTATAAGACCCTTTTTGTTGGAATTTATGTTTCTCTTTAAGTTCTTCTTCTTCTTCTCAGTGTCATGTCAGGTCCCCCCAACGTTGAATATCACCTGGGACTAGACATCTTTATCTCTGGCAGCCCGAAAAAGATCTCCAACGCTCCTTTATGCCAGTCCAATCACGTATATTGCGGAGCCAGGAGATTTACCTCCTGCCAACACCTCTTTGGCCTTCTATTTTGCCTTGGATTATCAGGTGCAGTAATTTGTACTTTACTCCTCTAAGTACTTGACCCAAGTAGGACACCTTTTGGATTTTAATATTAGTCAGCAGCTCTCTATCAACTTTGGCTCTTTGAAGAACCCTTGTGTTGCTGACCATATCCGTCCAGGGTATCCGTAGCATTCTCCGGTGCATCCACATTTCGAATGCTTCCAGTCGGTTCATACTACCAACTTTGAGGGTCCATGATTCCACTCCATGCAATAACACTGACCATACGTATCTTTTGACTAACCGTTGGCGAAGTTTCAAGTTTAGATTATTATCGCAGAATACGCTTATCATTTTATTAAAAGTCGCACGAGATGATTCAATTCTGCACTTGAATTCGGTTTCTGGGTCGAGGTCTTCCACTACGATACTTCCAAGGTATTTAAATGTTTTCACTCTCTCTATATCAGCACCGTTCAATGTAAGACGTGCTCCTGCGTGATCCTGCCGGCCAAACACCGTGAACTTAGTTTTAAATTATATGCTGCTTATCATGAATTCTCATTGTGATATAAATAACTTTGCTTAGCGAAATGTTGCTACAGATTTAACATACCGATCGTTTTAGATATTGAATCGCCTTTGCCATAGAAACTTTGGGTTTATTTTGTCAAAAATTTACGTTTATTGAATTGCAACAGCTTGCACACAATAAACCAATTCCAGCACAGGCGTTTTATATCTATAAGATGACAGACATACTTGATTATGAAGAATATGGTATCGTTCTCAAAAATTGATAATTTAATGTGCGTGTAAATATGTATTTTATATGTGTAAGGAAATCCCATAGTTATTGGGCTAAACGTGTTTGACAAATAAAATTTATAAAGAAATCCTGCAACAAACTTGATTCCTTATGAGAGAAACGTCCCCTTTTTTAGGTATTATTGCAAATCGAACCCGAAACAACGAATGCTTGTCAGACCACGAATATCAAATACATATACTTACGTAAAATTTGCTTCAATACGTCCAAATTTTATTTTATTGATGTCCAATTTTACTACTTTAAAAACAAACAACTTCTGATTTGTATTAAGTTTAATTCTCTCTCCAATAAAAACAAAAAAAAACCGCTCGAAAAAAACCTTTTTAACTTCTTTCCAACTTTTTCTATTGAACGCCTTAATGATCTTTACCCCAACTGTGAGAAAAGCAGTTAAAATTTCTGCGAGGGAGTTTAATTTCCTCATTGTTTGTTCATCAAATATTGATTTTATCCGTTATAGTGGTCGGAGTTTCCCCTTTTTATTTTCTTTGTGGGCTGGGTTTTCTTTTTGAAAAATGTGGGGGGTAGATTTTTCGTGCAAGAGATCTCCGAAAATAGCTCGCACGATTTATTGGGGTCGGTTATTTTAGCAACGTTATTCGATATCGTGAAAAATTTGCTTATATCTTTATCGTTATTAAGCATCTGAAATTATTCGGTAAATTTGCAAATATCCATAATTCATAGTCAATTTTTTTCATTTTATTGACTTTTTTTTTTCAATAATTTGTAACTGTGAAATCGCTGAAACTTGTATATTTGTTCGTCTTATATTTAATATAAAAATTGACTAAAAATTTTGTTAAGAATTTATAAGTAGAACTTAGTGGGCCACTTGAGGTGTTTCTTTTAATTCAAACTTTTTTGATAAATCAGACGTGACTCTAAAAATTTGAATTAACAAAAAGAGAAAGTAATGTTTTTTTACGATTATAAAGTTTTCTAAATACATTTTTTCGAAATTTTGTATCACGCCTACCTTCAAGAAAACATTATAATTTTCCCAGGCTCAAGACAAGATTGTCTTCGGCCCACGGCCAAGACAAAATTGTTTCCGGCCCACGATCAAGACAACGTTGTTTTCGGTCCACGATCATGACAAATTTGTTTTCAGCTCACGCTTAAGACAAAATTGTCTACCGCTCACGCCCAAAACAACATTTTCTTTGACCCACGCTCCTTAAAATACATCACCGATTTTTATACTTTTATTATAAATTTTATTTTGACCTTTTTATATAAATTAAGCTAGAAAAGTTAACACTATAAACTAATTAGTTCCAATCAATCAGCTTTTGTTTTAAAATTATGACAAGTATTCATGACTGTATCTTAAAAATAACTCAAGATAGATCTCAAGGGAAATTGAGTTAGTTATGGGAATTGTCAGGGAGATAAAACAAATAATAGGGATATAACCACGTTTACTCACAAACTTCCAAGTTGATTTTTAAATACTGTTATAAACTTTAATATTAGGAGAGATATCACAACAAAGAGAAATTAATAAAAAAAATTAAAAGAATTATGCATTTAAAATGCAACATTTATATTATATGTTTTAATATTTTACACTTGAATGCATATAAATCAGGTGGAGCTATTATTTAAAATGTATTTTTTCCAATCAGTTTTTTTTTCAAAATAAGAATCAGTATCTATAACCGTGTCTAAAATAAATGATATTTGAAAAAAGTAACAAAAATTAAAACAAAAAATTTGGTTGGGAATTGTATATTTGAAAAAAGTAACAAAAATTAAAACAAAAAATTAGGTTGGGAATTGTATATTTGAAAAAAGTAAAAAAAAATTAGGTTGTGAATTATACAGGAGTTATATTTTGAGGAACGAGGTATATTTTGATTCGATAAGAATACGTTACATCTGATTTGTCCAGAAAGATCATTCTTGAGTTGAGCTGAGTGAGAAGCAAAATATGATATGTAGAATGATGTATGATGCGTTGAAATACAAAGAATTTGCTGTAGGGTACATTGAAATGAATTAATGACTACAGTTGATCGCAATTTTGAGGTCACTGTTTAATTTCAAGAAAATACTACGCAATAATTGTTATTCACCATAACTGAGTTTAATTATACTTAATTTCTTAACTAAGCGGCACACTTAATGTTGTTTGACATTCGATTGTATTTTGATGCCGGCTATTCAACTGTATTTTAATAAAGATTATTCGGATACAATATATACATACAATTTGAATTTAATTTGATGCAGGATATTAGAATGAATTTTGATGTAGGTCATCCGATTTAAATATGACGTAAACCAGTGATGGGTAACCTTTTTAGCTCGGCGTGTGAAAATTCTGAAAAAACCTGGCTTGACCCGGGTGCCGTATCACATTTAGGAATATTTATATTTTTTGCAGCCCTAGTAAAGGAAAAGGTTTTGTTTTTGAACTATTTAATAATTATTATTAAAAAGCAGAAACATATAATTATTTACATTAGTGACTTTTTTGTTACTGAATTACATTTGCTAAATCTTCAATTGAAGGTTGATATTTCGTACATTTTAAACACAAGCAAGCGTTACAAACTTCATCAGTCAGTCGATTTATTTTATTTGTTTTAATATTATTCAACGCAACGATAATAAGGTCTCACAAAAGTACGTTGAGGGAAATATTGTGAGTAAAGCCATCGCTAGATTTTTCAGAGTGCCAAAAGTGTTCGGTAATCGGTTCCAAGTATTCAAAATATCTTGTTCGTAGTGGCACTCTTCTTCATTCTCCAAACGATTTATTTCTAGATTCATGAGTTTGGACCTCAAATCGATGAACTCTTGAGCCCAGATGCTGTCTTAAAATGCTGCAAGCTGCAGCTCCAAATCATCACATTGCATCCATTCGAAACCATTTAATATAAAAGTACTGTAGACTACTACATCTGGATATTTAATTGTTTGAATTGTTTGTCGCGCTTGAGCGCATTGCTCGTTCTTGGGCGAAGATCGTCCGTAAACGATGTGTGTCACCCAAAATGCCTTGGTGTGTCACCTCTGACACGCGTGTCATATGTTACCCATCACTGACGTATACTATTAGACTACACTTTGATTCAGATCATTCAATTATAATATGATGCAGATCATTAGATTACATTTTGATGCAGACCATTCGACTATAATTTAACTGCATTTTGATACAGAGCATTCGCTATAATTAGATGCAGGATATTAGATTGCATTGTGATGCAAACCATTCGATTACAATTTGATGCAGGTCTTCAAACTATATTTTGATGCAAATCGTAAGGCATTTTGATGCAAGTTATTTTCCTGTAATTTAGTGTTGGCCATAAAACTCCATTTCAATACAAACCTTTTTTTCATTGAAAGAGTTTCATGGGTGGAAATTTCTTTAGACACTTTATTGTCAAGTATACACAAGGCTAGTTGAATGCCACAATGAATTGAATAACAATATATTTCGGTAATCTAAATAAGAGCTAGTTTCGTGCTTATTGCAGGTTGAAAAGTTACCACGCTATTTACAATAAGATAAAAAAAATATAACTACTAAAAGCTTTATAAAAGATACGAAAAAAGGCCTTATAATAAAATATTTACGAATATCACTTAATATTAAGAAAGGAAAAGGAAAATGGGAAAAGAGAAAAAAGGAGTTATGGATAAACACATTTTGCCATTAAAGAGAGAAATCCTATTTTTACAAATTTCATGAAAGAGTAGGGTTTAAGGTGTGGTGTGGTAATTGTGGTGCCGAAAGCTCTAAATCAAAGTTTCTTAATCTATAGGTCGCGTCATAAATTTGAGGTCGATTGAAATTTTGAATAAGTTGCCAAATATATTTAACAATATCAACATTGTCATAGTTATGAATGATAACATGCGACACGTTATAAAAGTACAAAAACATTTAAAAATATTTTCCAAGACTAGAAAAAAATAACTTGAGAAAATATAAAGTGACGATGCACTTCACTGCAGTTTCAATAAAAATATCTTATCTTTGTATGCATTTTGGTTATAATGACAAACCAATATTAGCAAACAAAGCACTAAAATTATAATGCTACTTATCGTAACAAGAACAAACATAAACAAAGCAGGGTTTTCAAATCTAATAATTGAAAGAAAAAAAACAAATAACGAAACAGACTAAAGTGCAGCTAATGAAGAAAGAAGCCTTTATTTGTAGTTTCAATGTATAAACAATGGCAGGATGAAGACATCAAAATTTAATGCGTATATAAAAAGGATAGTTAAAGTAAGATGAAGAAAGAAGCCTTAAAATGGTTGAGACATGAATGACTAAACGAGTATACATATCAGAAGTGTAAGATGTGCGTCAAAGAGGTAGAAAACAAGTAAGAGATGCAACTAGACTAGCCTTAACAATTGCAAGAAAATTTGTTAAGGCTATTCTATTTTAATATCATCCTTGTCAGTCCAACATATTGGGATCCTTTCTCTTGTGGGTCGTCCTTCTATGCTTCCAGTTACCACCAACCTCTCCAAACTGTTTCCTTGGCCACGAGCAATGTGCCTGAAGAATCGGAGGACTCGTCGAATTTTTGACAATCTGTCGATGATTTGCAGTTCTTTGAGAATGGATGCGTTGCTTAGTAGCAGTATTATAATTATACCTTAATAGCTAAAAAGCTACAAAATTATATTTAAATGCCCATTCCCATAACGAGTATAAAAGAAGGCACAGTACAATGCAGGAAATTAAAGCACAGTGCAATGTGCTGAAATGCGCATGCTAAGATGGTCAGCAGGTGTGTCCCTAAGAGACAAAATAAGAAGCTCACGAATTCGTGGAAGCCTAGGCGTTACAGACATCAACAGCAAGATGGAGGAGAGGCGATTGAGATAGTATAGGCACAATGAACGCAGAGCACCCGATCACATTGTGAACCAGGCCATCTCCATGGATCTTCCTCGAATAACAACCGGAGGAAGACCAAAGAATTCATGGGTGGTGCAAAAAGATAACCTGATGCAGAGGCACGGCCTGGGGGACGTAGTTCGGGACAGAAGAGCATACAACCTGAGGACAAGGAGAGCTGACCTCAACAGTCTTCGCAGACAATGAGTTGGGATGGAGCCAGGGAGAGAGTACAATGTAGGAAATTAGAGTAATAGGCGTTAGTGCCATCGGAGATGATTATATAAGCTTATTTGTGATAAACATATCCTGCTACAAATAGGGTAAGGACTATCAGTGCTTGCAGCTTGTCAGAGTCTTATTTTTCTATTGAATGCTTGATGACTAACAACGGTTTGATATTATTTAGCTCAATCTGCTGGTGTTGGCTCCCTTGTTGTACAGGCCACAAATGTGTTTAACTGACATATAGTTTGTCCTTATATATCTTGCACTGCCCGCCATACTTTCTTCTGCCTCCTGTCAGCTCACCAAAAAGGATATTTTTTTTGAAGTCTGTACTCAGATACGTGAGCTATACAAAATAATTAAAATAAACGAAAAATAACATTGAAGACAGAATTTGTCTAGAATTGAATCCAAAATTTGTCTAGAATCGAACCCACGACGCATAATCTATGATTATTAAGACGCCAAGTACCAACTACGAAACAAACGTCGTCGGTTAATGCTGTACGCTTGCTATATGGTTCATCAAAGTGCATTTAGTCTAAATTGTAAAAAGAAGAACACCAAAGGGAGAAGAATTGTCTGCTCGTAAAGTCTCCCTCCCCGACTGGCACTTAAAATAAATAGAACAAGTTACGAAGCTGTCTCCAAGATATATCACCCTTTGCACACAGCAGAAATTAACCTCAATGTGTCATCTGGGAAGTAATGATACCGCTTTTTATTTTATGCGTGATAAATACTCAACGCAATGCAGTGTTAATGTGAATTAAAGCTATTTTATTTTTAATACTTATGACACAGAGTTAAGTGAAAAATCGTGGTTTCTTACAAAAAAAAAATTGAAGCTCCATTCCTAGCTGCTGTTCGGTGCAGCCTCGTATTTTATTTTTGTCTGTCTTGAAACTGTCTGCAGCTGTAGTCAATCGGCAAGTTAGCATTCATGCTAAACAAGTAGTTGCCCAAGGTTCAGTTCCTGGCGTTTCATATTTTTATTTTGGTACATAAGGAGGAATAATCGACCTATCATATACGAGTATATGATTCTAAAAGATGGAAACGCTGTTTTTTGTTGTTGGTAAAACAACGTGCACGCCTAGATTAAGATATTATTTAATATAGAAAAAACTCAGCACAAGTTAAAAAAACTGAGGAATAAAAACGTCTTTGTTTCCTGCTAAGGGATTACTAAAATGATAAAAATTCCAATTCAACACATATTGGTAAATTGTGAAGTATGTGCCTACTTCAGTGAATCCTTTTTGAGATCGGCTACAATATTGTCTCCTGACCATGCTGTTGAACATTTTCACTTCACGTACATAAAAGCAAAATGTTATGTCCCTTTGGGCTAAGCAGAGACGACAAGACTAGACCACACCTTCATATCCACATACCCAGCCGTTGCAAAATCCACACTTCTACATCTCTGCATAGAAGATCTTCTGTATTTTCATTCTCATTACCTTTTTATCAGTCAAAACTTCTTTAACGATATTCTAGCATCCTTTCTTCGCTCTATTTCTTCCTAGCACGTTATTCATTCTAGATATAAATTTATTTTTGAAATCCTTCAGATTTGATCCTATTAATATGTCTTAGTTATCTTAAGGTTCCTTTTTTAATGAAACTTATAACATCCGAGTCAAATAAACAGTTATTCTTAAACTGTCATTACTTATTCTATCCAGCATTGTAATACCAAATATTTTTCGTAAACGACAATTTATTTTCCTCATACCGCTCTTTTTTAACGTCCAGGCTTCTCTTCCATACATACATGTCTTCACTAATACTCCACTGTTTCATAATTGAAAATTTTACAAGTGACAAATGTAGAACAAAGTCCGCCTTTAACCTTGTTCCATGCTGCAACACGCCTTCCCAATATCTTTCTTTATCTTATCATCACTCGAAAACATGATTTCCAGCAATCAAAATTCTCACATCTGCTCAACTTTCATTGTTCACTCATACATTAATTCACGCACTTGTATGATCACTACACACCACCATTATAATAATTATACCACCACCATTATAATAATTATAATAATTAATAATAATAACAGAAAATTAGGGTCAATAAGAAATTTATTAACCGAAACAAATGTTAACATTTAAAATGGTATTCGAAATATAAAGATAATTTAGCTGTTTGAACTTCATTAAAATAAAAAGACACCCTCATTAAAACATTAAAAAAATTGTTTAAAAAGTTTCCAGGAAAAATTAATTTAGAGCATTTATTTTCTTTCAATCTAACTCGTTACAAATCTCATTCAAAAGAGAAAAATTCAATCACCCACTCATTAAAATAAATACCTTGTATTATAAAAAGGAAACAGAAAAATAGAAATAAATGACAGAACGCAATGAAATTTTTCTCTTATCCATAATTTTTCTTTCCTTTGAAATATTCTCTCACAAAGGATATTTGTGACAATTCTCCTTTCGTTCCCGTTTAATGGTGTAGTCCCCTATTTACAAAGAAAACAATTTTTGATAACGAATTTCATACTTAGAAACAATTTCGCAAACAATCCTTTTACAAAAATAACATTGTAATGTAATTTGTTTTATACTCGTATTGTATCGTTTTTTTTCTTAACTGTGTGGAAAATAAGGTATTTTGGAATGTGTTTTGTCGGTAATTGTCACAAAGAAGTTTGGGTAATTGATAGTTTTATTATAACATAATAAACGGTTTTTCAAATTGAGCGGTTTGTTTAATTCTTGGATGAAACACAGATGGTGTCGCGAACTTGCCTGAGTCTTGTGACATTTGAGAAGTGTAATATATGACATTTATAAAAATGAAGTCGTATACGATACAACAACGCCTTCAAATTGTTGAATTATTTTATGAATTGTAATCTCCGGAAACGTTGATGTTAATTTGCCACCAAGATCATGTAATCTGACACCGTTGGACTATTTTCTCTGGGCTTACATGAAAAGTCATGTATATAAGAATAACTACCAATCAATTTCTGAGCTGAAAGAAGAAATTATTTGCTTTATTGGTGAGCTAGAACCGCAATTATGCCAAAATGTCATCGAAAATTTTGACAAAAGAGTAGACATCTGTGGAGTTTCAATAGGGGGACATTTGGCGGGTATTTTTTTTTTTTTTGTTTAAATGACCAATAAAAAGTTTTTTTAAATCAAAGCAAATTGTGTGTTTTATTTAAGAATTAAAAAAACCGCTCAATTTTAAAGAACCTTTATATACAGCTAAAGGCATTTTAATTTTATAATAACTAAGAAACCGCCGTTTAGGAACTCTTATCAAAAATTTTGATGGCATATTAGCACTACGCACATTTACATTAATCTTAAAGTAATTTTAAATTTGCATTATATTTAATAAATATATCTCAATTCATTGTCTTAAAGTCCTTAAATATTTAGTTATTTTTTTGCGATAATTTTTTCAATCTATTTTTTCTGTATTTGTGTATTGGGAACTGTCAATTGACTCAAGCAGCTATATAGTTCACACATAGATTTTTTCAATCTATTTTTTCTGTATTTGGGTATTGGGAGCTGTCAATTGACTCAAGCAGCTATATAGTTCACACATTAATTTTTTCAATCTATTTTTTCTGTATTTGTGTATTGGGAACTGTCAATTGACTCAAGCAGCTATATAGTTCACACATAGATTTTTTCAATCTATTTTTTCTGTATTTGGGTATTGGGAGCTGTCAATTGACTCAAGCAGCTATATAGTTCACACATTAATTTTCTCAATCTATTTTTTCTGTATTTGTGTATTGGGAGCTGTCAATTGACTCAAGCAGCTATATAGTTCACACATACATTTTTTCAATCTATTTTTTTCTGTATTTGTGTATTGGGAGCTGTCAATTGACTCAAGCAGCTACATAGTTCACACATTAATTGACTGGTTATCTGTCGTTATCAAAAAATGATTGTCAGCCATCCTGTGGGAGGAAGATGTCTTTACGTGGAATGGCTTACTATGTACAAACTGTTAAAATAATAATAAAAAAAAATTATGATATCCATCAAGGGTTCTACGCCCGTTAAGGGTTCGATTACCCAATTTTATTAAAAATAGGACTTAAGTCTGGCTATCACTAAAGCGTCTCGAAAATCTTTCTTTGATGCTAAGATAGCGCCACAGGGCAACAAATTCACCAGATTGTTCTTATACTCGTAGAACAAAAGTGAGATTTAAAAAGGTGCCGATGAAAACGAGATCAAGTTTCGTAGATTATTGATAGGAATCATTAACTACAGCTTTTGTTAGACAATTTTTTAGAGAGCCACATGATATGAGGCAGATACAAGTGGCACGGGAATATATCTTAATTGTGAAGTAGCAATATAATTTACAATTAAATATTCTAATATAGAGTTCTACAAAAACAAATCCAAAACCTTTTATAAATCACCAAAAAGTTGCTAAAGAGACCTAAAATGATAACCAGAATAAGAAAATTTCCTAAAAAAAAAAAAAAAAGTGTACCATTGGGAATTGAGCCTGAAACCTCCAAGCATCTTACCAACTAGGCAACAGAGTTCATTAAAATTCAGGGGCACGCAGAGCGAGAGAAATTCAGCGAGGCAAGGTAATCAACCTTGCGCTCCTGAGGTCATAAAATTTTGATAGGCCCATGTGTGAAAACTCCCTCTGGTACCTTACGTTTATTGTTACCTTTAAGGTTCTAATCTACAACCCCGAGATAAAATACAGCATAAAATAATCTATTAAATTAAATTATAATTATATTTCAAGATAATTTCAACAATAAAATTGTGTCAACGAAATAATAAATATAATGATGTATTCCGGTTCGCTCTTATCTGGTTCTTCATCAATCTTAGATATTGAATTGGTTCTGGTTCTTCATCAATCTTAGATCTTGAATTGGTTCTGGTTCTTCATCAATCTTAGATCTTGAATTGGACACTGTTTTTTATATTGAATCGGACAGTTCACTTTTTTATTTAATTTATTATTTATATTTTTTTTAACAAAACAACATTATTATTTTGAATTGTTTCATTGGAAAGGTACCACTGAAAACAAGAACATAATAGTTTTTTAACACTTCCCTTACTATGCTAAAAAATTACGCCAGCCACGGTGCTGGACGCTAAGCATCCGGTGAGAAATTTATGTTTTAAATTAAAATTATGCGAAATCTGCTAGGTTATTTTTGGTAATTAACTCTAAAAATAATTTTATTATGTATTAAAACGTCGAATAATCAAATAAAATATAAGTCCTGGTCCCTCGCTATCCATCACAGGGTGGCAAGTGTTAATAAAGATATCCCTTTTCTAAGCAAGGCCTGTGACGAAGCAGCCATTCTTTTATCGAAAATTTCATAAATTTGTTCTTAATACATACATAAGGTATCCCTCACTTAAATTATTCAAGAATATATCGGCTCCTTTACATTAATAACTTTAACTTAAAATCCATTATTTGTCACTATCATCAATAAAGACAAACTCTATAAAGACTAATATTCGTTCTTATATTTTTTTTCAGTTGTTTTTATTTTCAAGTTTTTAAGCATAGCAAGTCAATTTACATCTACGATTTTTCATGGATCACACCTAGTTGTTGGTAAACTCATAAACTGCACATGTAAGGGTTACAGAAATAATTATATCGCTTATCCAGTCTCTGGCATATCGTCAAGGAAAAAAATAAAAACAAACCTAACAAAGACGCATAGTAACTGTCCTAATATTTACCATCACATGAGTAAGAACATATTTTGATCAAAAGCAATATGCCTGTCTCGATTCTATAACCATCATATACCAATTTCAATAAAAGCAAAAAAAGTGCGAAAAAATCAGGCAGTGGATTGAAATTTGGTTGTTGTCACGTCAGAAGTTTGAATACCTGAGCTTTCAGGAGGAGTAAATTGTATTGAATATGAGTGTCTACTCTCTTGACTGTGGTATGTTTTTGTATGGAATATATTGGGAGATGGGCTTTTGATTTCTCCAAAATGATGAAGTACGCAAACGGTTGACTCACATGGTGCATACTTCTAATGAGGTCTTAAAACTTATCAAATTAGTGAAAAACTATAATAAAGGTTTGAAATGATAAATCAATAATCGGTTAAAAAGCTCAATGTATCTTTTTATGTTTACATGCCCTCGATAAGGTACAGGTAAAATCCTTGTTTAGTAGGAACATGACAAATGAAGTGTGATAACCCCTGATCCATATGATTCGAGAGTGTCCACTTTAAATTAACTGTTTTTTGTATGTCTGGTTTTTTACATACAAGGTATACTTATGATATTGTTTTATGTAAATAAATAAATACTAAAATACTCAGCTGAAACATTCACAATCTGTATTCACATCCTTAAATTCCACAGACACAATTTGACCCCCACCAGAATCTCAATAACCACATCCAAAAAAGTCCTACAACTCCTCACGCACGTTCTATTTCCACTAATGCTTGCCTATGAAGATACCTCTTATAGCTCTGTACTCCTTACCCCGAATATCATTTACGTTTTATCTGAAATATATTTTTAATTTGTTTTTTAATTTCGTATTCTCATTACAGTTAAAAAAGATTCCTTCTCAAGTATTGTATTTAATTAATTATTATATATTTTTTACTTTCCGTGTTAGCTGTCTATAAATTATTATTTTCATATACAATATTTTGAAAGCTATATGTTACCTATGGAAGAGTTAAGTGGAATATCGAATGACCTATAGCGATAGGAAACAAAGTCAATAGGGAACTATTACATATATATTAGAACCGGATAGTATCAAAATCTACTAAGATGTAAGTACACAATAGTATTTTAGTTCCAGCTTTTATGTACGAAAGGGATATGTGGATGTAGAAAAAGACGGAGAGGAGTTGAAGAAATGCTGTAGCAAATGCGTGCGTTAAGAAGAATACAATTAAATAAATATTATTTCGAAAGAAGGAAATATAAAAAGTTAGAAAAATCCCAGTAGTTCTACGAGAAAGTGTATAACATAGATGTAGAATAGGCAAGATATACGTGCCGCGATAGAAAAGTTTGGTGCTCTCTCCTCTTTGTCTTTTTCCACAGAGAACTGTGTGATGGTTTGTATGTACCATATTGCCAACAGATATGACTGAATGCACCTTAAACCTTTATGGTTTCTGATTTTGGATGAACACAGACTGGAACACAAGTAGGTCGAATTTGAAATTGTCGTGTACAAAAATTGGCGCGATAAGCTCGTCGAGTTCTGCGTTAGTGGCCGCGAGCGTGTTTACATTGCGGTCGTGAGAGAAGGTTGCCTAACGGGCTAAACGCGTGTTCAAGTTGTAGTTGCGGTGCTTACTATATGCGGTAATGTTTTTTTTTTGACAACACCCTCGAAGGCTAACACTGAAATGTCATCAAATGTTGGACATCGTCGAAGTTCATCATCGTTCAACCAGTTCAATACCTTCTGGTATGAAGTTATATGATCGTGCTTACGTACTGTAATTTGTCCAGCTGTTCCTCTGTAACATCCAAGTAACATACGTCCGCATAGTCCGGAATCGGAAAGAACAGAGATTGTACGAGTAAAATTTTAGTTTTGGTTGGAAGGAATCCTTGCAACACTTGAAGGGAATGAAGGCTGAAGAAGATCCTTCGGCTATCCTCATTTATTTGATCTCGCCATGAGAGAGTGTTATATATTAGCACTCCTAGGTTTTTAACAGTTTTAGGTAATGGTATGATAGAGCTATCAAGTAATATTGGAGGAAGTAAGTCAGTGTTGAATTAACCGAGAAGCTGAGGGCTGCCAATGAGGATGGCTTGAGACTTCTTAGGATTTATGAGTAAGCCATACTCCCCAGTCGACTCAATGTGCAATACAGTGAAATATGTACAATATTGTGAAATTGGAATATATCGTATTCTATTTAATTATAATTTTTCTGAATTCATAAACAATATTCAACGAAAGTAAAGTTGAAATTTCATATATTTTAGAAAAATCATACAAAACAATGAATTGAGAAATATAAAAGATACTCAAAGTCATATTAAAAAAAAGTAATAAATAACCAAAGAATGCAAAAGGTTTCACCCTACCTAAACATATTTTTTAATTCAAAAGACCACACATACTTTCGATGTAACATGACACTAGTTTGACCTAAGAATTTGCATCGTACCAAACCGGGATCATCCCGCTTGAAGAGGACCTCGAGATAGGAGGTTGAAATGCTTGTAGCGGATGTTTATGTCGTAAGTTGAATCATGAAAAAAAATCTTCAAATATTCTTATGCAAAGTTTTACAAAATCACACTCTTCGATATATGTAATATATACAGACTTTCAGAAAGCTTTCGACAAAGTTGATCACGATATATTACTTAAGAAAATGCACAAACTTGGCTTCAGCGATAATCTAATTGGATTATTTGCATCTTACCTAAAAGAAAGATCTCAATACGTAACAATCCGTAACAAGTCTTCTGTGGAATTTATCGCAAGATCTGGTATACCACAAGGATCCAATTTAGGTCCCCTACTATTCCTCATATTAATAGACGACATTCAAAATTCCATAAGTCACTCGACATGTTTATTGTTCGCTGACGACTTGAAAATATTCAAAAAGATCAATTCACCTCAGGACTGTGCACAGTTACAACAGGACCTAGACTCCCTAGTCTCCTGGAGTGAGCAAAATCATCTTCTCTTCAACATTAATAAATGTGTCTGTGTATCTTATAGTCGATCGTTTTCACCAATCCACCATCAGTATACTATACAGGGAGTGGCACTAAACAGAGTTTCTGAATTCAAGGATTTGGGCGTAACCTTCGATGTCGGACTCACGTTCGTTAACCATGTCTCACGTTTGATATCGGACTGTTACAAACTACTCGGTTTTGTAATGAGAATATCAAGAGAATTTAACAGCACCGATATCCTCCGAAACTTATATAATTATCTAATTAGAACCAAATTAGAATATGCATCTACGGTTTGGGCTCCTCACCAGCTCAAATACAAAAACAATATAGAACAAATACAAAAAAAAATCCTCAGATATCTATGGTACAGAACAAAGGGCGATTACCCAAAATATGCTCACCATGCCGAACTTCTCACGGTGTGTAACGATAGAAGCCTTGAAACAAGAAGGCAAGAATCCATTGCGATATTCCTAATAAAGGTTTTCCAAGGTTCCTTTAACTGTCCCGCGATTCTAGAAGCACTAAGTTTATATGTACCCAATAAATATATCCGTGCAAGGAATCACCCTCTGTTCTACATATCAACTTACAGGACGAATATCATGGCTAAACACTCAGTCACCCGTGGTATAGAGATATTGAACCAACTGAATGACACGGTTGATATATTCTCGGTACCGTCTAGCAGTATGAGAAGAATCCTGGCTGATATTATTCCTAACGAATAAGCTAACGCTAGAAGCAAACCCTCTTTGTGTTACAGGAGAAATCCGTGCAAAGTGGATAAAAAAAAAAAAAAAAAAAAAATGTTATGTAACCGTTCAAAAATCACACTCTACGATATATGTTATGTAACCGTTCAAAAAAAATAAAAGTGTTCTAAATAATAGTTGTAATCTTCGATCTTGTCGTTCAAAAAATAAAAAGTTAGTATTTAGTGTATTAAAAAAAATATATTCGGAACACTCTGTGCAAACTCCCATAACTCTATCTTATCAACTTATCGGTGACACTTTTGAGTTCCTACTTCACACGCGTGTATGTTTATGTGTTCATGGGTATGTTCAGGACACAAACAAATGTTTCCAAGTTCAACATACACAGCAGATATTTCCAAACTTTCAAAGCGTTGAGCTGTGTTTTTTTTTTCTTTTGCAGCCAACTAATTTCACTAAACTTTATATTCTACGAGACAATTTAAATTATTATTTATTTGTTCGTATGGTACCCTTCGACACATTCAAAATGGTGATTGTCACTATATTGAAAAAAGTGGTCAGGAGACAATGTTTTCTTCAGCTTGATTTATCGAGCCTTTGGGTTTAAAATCACTTGAGCAGGCATGGAACTCGTGTTTTGTCAACGCACGTGTTGGTAGTATAACACCACACGTGAATAGTCAATAACATTAGTCCACGGTTAGTTTTCCTACACTCGTTCATTCCACGTGCCCAAACCATTTCACAGTGCTCTTCTTTATTTCACTCAACACATCAGCCTCAAGTTCACGCGTTTTCACAGTACTTATTTGGCTCTTTTTAGTTCGTTTTTTTTCAGACCCACGTTTCACTCCCATACGTCAAACTTGGTACAAAAACACTGTTGTCTACTATTATTCAACAGGTTTTCGTATTGTCCGTTTCACTTTGTCTCCTATCGCTTCACGCCGTTCGATGTCCCTCGTAACTATTCAGCTGACAAAATACTACCTAAATTGTACAACTCTTCAGCATGCTCTAATTCTTCATAACTTATCAATTTATCGCCTTCAATTTTCCTTCCAAACTTTTTATCACCATGTCTTTGGATTTCGAAACATTCATATGTTTCTATTTACATCTCTCACACAATTAAATTTTTAGACTATATAATTTATTCTCATTCTCTGATAACACTACCGTGTCATCAGCGTACAACAATTCGGGAACATGTTAAGTGCAATGCAATGATTGTGATACAATAAACATTGGATACAAATTTGATTTTTTTTTCATTTAAAAATAATAAAAACGTAACCGATTATGAAAACTAATAGACCTGTGACGGTCGCCCACTCGGAACACTGTGGGCGTTCATACATACGGTCAATGACCGATGAAATGACCTTCACATTCCTCGATAAATCTAAATAAACATGTCCGAAGTTCACACGCCGGCCATTCAACCCATAGCCGAGCGGACCGCATTCCATACTAGAGAGAGAACGCACCACGCTTGTCTCGCCAGTTTCGTATTTGAATGATACCTACATACAACAATTAATCGTTTTGCATTCGCAGAAACGAGACGTAGGCATATCGCGAGCGCATTTCCGCGCACATTCTAAAAAGATATAAATACCTACGTTACTAATAAAATTGGACTCTCTTCTTCCGCATTGCGATCCAAAACGTGTTTTATTTATCAACAAATCATCATCATCTCTTTCCTCTAGGGTGCATATCCTAAAGACCTATTTCATTAATACTAAGAAAGAAAAAAAAACTATAAATTGACAGAAATGGTGTATATTCAATTAATGTGCTTTAAAATAAATTTTGAATAAGAGTATATCCCAAGTACGTTTGTTACTTTCATAATTTGTTGTGCAGCAGCATGTGAACGGAGATTATTTATGAAAATTCTACAAAATGGATTTTAATTTATTTATTCATTCATCAATGGTACAATGTACAGTTAAATAATTTTCAAAAATAAAATTCGTCGTGTCTCATTTATAAGAAAAGAAAAATATTAAAAGAAAAAAAGAAAAGCATTTCAAAACAAGTATATTAAAACCAAATAAAATAATATAATCATAATAAAACAATTTAAACAACACAAGTATACACATGTCAAAATTCTTACAAAAAAATACATTTTTACAGTTATTAATACGATACGGGACCGTCTCAAAATGGGCAGCTCGCACCATACCACACCGGGCATTACATTTGACCTTCTTGTGGAAATAAATGTACTAAAGTTTTATAGAAAAAATAATCAAAATTCAAATTTTCAAAGCTTGAGTGCAATTAGAAGTCAATATCATTGGAAGATACTAAAATATAGAAATAAATCAGAAACTAAAGAAATAAAACAAATCAAGAGGAGAAAAAACGTATAAAGCAATGATCAAACATTGCACACAGAAATCACCCATTTTAACAAAATATTTAAGTTTTGTATGAAATATTTATTTTTTTGTTAGAGTTGTCAAATCTCACGAGTGACTGCAGTTCGGACTTATTGCTTTGTTTATATATGGTATGTGTTTATATGTAAATCTCACAAGTATATGCCAGCTGTCTCAGAACATGCAATGAGTCTAGTGATACAACGAATATAGATCGTTTATCTTGTGTTAGATAAACAGCTCAATAAAAAAATTACATTTTGCGAAAAAAGGTTCTTCAAATAAAGACCCCGCTTTAATTTGAAAAAATATATATTTAATGAGAAAAAAATACCTAGGTTTATGTCCAATAAATTGTGTCTACTGACCGTTATTTTGTCTCCGTAGACAGGTATTTGGCACCGGACCGCGCTTTTGAGAAATGCTGTTAAACAGGACTGCCATACACTCGGGTTCCTGCATAGATAGCGGAATATCAGACAGCCGGGGTCCCGCTCGCGTCCGCTACACAAGGACTCGCCATCGTAGAGCGTCGCAATGCGACAAAATCTATGTTACACAGTGGCGGCATTGGCGTTCCTGCAATTGTTGATGTGGAATCCTGTGGTCCTTTAAACTGCACACGGGATGACCTTGTTGAATGAGTTTTTTGATATTGATTTATTTCAATCTCTGTGGATAAATTAAGGATTGAGTGTTCTTTTGTGAACTTTGTAAGCATAACTAAATCACTTTACAGGGAAACATGAGTATCATTTATGTTGTAGTTCTTTTTAGACTTTTACCTTTTAGTTTTTTTCTTGTATCATTAATTTTATAAACCTAGCTTTTTATTACAAAACTTGATGAACACGTATTAGAGTGAAACGTGGATATGTAAAAAAAACGAATGGAACCGAATAAACACAAGTTTAATTTGTTCATTATTTAAACAATTACGCCCTGTTTTGTTAGTTCTAATTGTTGAAACGAATTTATTCTCAAACCTTTATCACGAAAATGCAAAGAGATCAATTTAGTAGTCCAAGATTGGATTACTAAATTGATCGCTTCTTCTTGATTATAGTCTATACGTTTAAT
Organism: Odontocerum albicorne; assembly: GCA_949825065.1. NCBI lineage: Eukaryota > Metazoa > Arthropoda > Insecta > Trichoptera > Odontoceridae > Odontocerum > Odontocerum albicorne. Next base: position 10,328,900 of record OX463862.1, read on the forward strand.
GAGAGCTGGTTCTTAAAAATCTGAGGAAATCCAAAATATCTGAATAACCCCGTATTTGAATAATTTTTATGTAAGTTTTTTAGCCACAAATTATAAAATATTTTGCTTTACACGTATAAGCTTGTTTAGTTATATATTGAGTAAGTTTGGCAATATTTTTGTAAAACGAAAAATATGTTACTTAAATTTGAATTATTGTGTAGATTTATTCACATTTATGTGTCAAATCATTATGTTTTAATTGATTTGTATTTTGCATCTTTAGTTTATGATTTAAATTTAAATTAATAAAAAATATGAAAAAGAACAGTGCCCCTCGATAATTAAAAAATTTGCTCCGCCAATGCAAAACACTTTGTTCTTATTGTTCACATATGCTCCTTAGGGTATTATACGTGGGGTGAAATAAGTTAACTTATTTTGTTCTGCATTACGTGTATCTGTCTATATATCTAAGGTACACCATATGAGGAGATATATTTATAAAATTGATCCTTTTTTATTTTACTTGTGATTTTAGTTTTATTAACACTTAAAGACTCAATCAAAACAACGTTTCCCAGTACTCAACTGGTTTTAAAAGAATTCTGATTTACGTGAAAGGAATAATTTTTAATATTTGCACAAAATACTTTAGTAATTAAGTTCAGTGCAATAATTCTGCCATTCTTCTCACTTGTGAAGAGCTATGTTACACCACACTCCTTACACTTGTACCGGGTCTCATTTCTCTTGTTGTGTTTAGCACACACCTTGCAACTTCTGCAGAGTTTATATTTTTTGTCTGTTGATGGAGTACATATCAACATATGTCTAAAAACGTTCTTCGAATAAATCTATTCGGAGGATCCTGCAAATTTCTTATTCTCTTTAAACCCGGAGACTGTAGTGGGTCTTTAGATTCATGCGTAATCTTTATGATCTGACGTTTGAACGCTCACTGATGGCGCGATGTCAGAATTCATGCTTATTTTCACTATCTAGGGTATTTTTCATGGTAAAAATCAGACATCCGGAGACGTTCGTTTTAAGGTTTAATTATTAACAAAAATATTTGATTTAAGAAGTATCGATTACATGCTAAAACTGGACCGGGACTCAACACAAATCTAGTTCGACTAAAAAAAACCTCACCAACTTACCTGTTAATCGCAGATAGTCACAAAATCCATGAAAAATTTTAGCTTCTCGGGGGTTGTTCTCCAAGTTCTGCGTAATTCTCCATTTTTTCCCTTGATTTTCCTCCATTCCTAGTATTTTAAGATTCGTTGCACATTGTTCCAAAGCTTTTGTTGAATTTTATCTAGTAGTTTTCTTCTTAATTGGGCTGTTTTATTTGTTTTACCGTGTCGGCAGAGATCTGTTTATATAGTTTATTCATATCAAACTTGACGGCATAATTGTCTCTTTGTAAAATTTATGTATCCACTCTCATGCAGCTTATTTTGTTATTCAATAATCTCTTCGTTCGCATGAATTCACTTAACGCGATTTATTATGTTTGTATCTAGAGGAACGCAGAAGCCGAATAGCCGATTTTAGATGCAACACATTATTTGAGCCATAAACATCGACAATTTAAACAGACAAAATCAACAAAAGTAACTATGGAAGATTCATTCACCAAAAGTGATTTTGAATAGTTATGTTTCTGCTTCATCTTACTCAACACATCATTAACCATTTCATTCAATAGACCACATTCGTCATTTAAAATGTTATCAAATATTGTCACCTCAGTAAACGTATTTTTACAGAACTTATTTGACTCTTTTCATTTTCACGTTCTGGTACTTAAATACTGTTGTCACTATAAAAACTCGCGTAAAAACTGTAGTAATAAATATTTTTCATTCATTAATATAATTAAGAATGGAATTTTAAGTAATAAATAAAATATATCTTTAACATTACACTTAATGATTCCATATATGGTATTTGGTTTTCATTTACACCCTTATTCCTTTAATCCCCCGTGTAAATGGAGAGAGAATTATACTTGAACTCAAGTTCACGTTCAACTCTAATAACTTCAGTTATTCAATTATCACCCAATGTATTTTTCTCAGGTACGCGTTTTCACAGTGCTTATTTGGCTCTTTTTAGTTCGTTTTTTTTCAGACCCACGTTTCACTCCCATACGTCAAACTTGGTACAAAAACACTGTTGTCTACTATTATTCAACAGGCTTTCGTATTGTCCGTTTCACTTTGTCTCTTATTGCTACACGCCGTTCGATACCCCTCGTAACTATTCAGCTTAGAAAATAATACCTTAATTGTAGAACTCTTCAGGATGCTCTAATTCTTCATAACTTATTAATTTATCGCCTTCACTTTTCCTTCCAAACTTTTTATCACCATGTCTTTGAATTTCGAAACATTCATATTTTTCTCTCTACATCTCTCACACAATTTAATTTTTAGACCATGTAATTTATTCTCATTCTCTGATAACACTACCCTGTCATCAGCATACAACAATTCGGGAACATGTTTAGTGCAATGCAATGATTGTGATACGATAAACATTGGATACAATAAATAAATCAAACATATCTTTAAAATTACACTTAATGATTCCATATATGGTATTTGGTTTTCATTTACACACTTTATTCCTTTAATCTCCCGTGTAAATGGAGAGAAAATTATACTTGATTTTTCAAGTTCCTTAACTTATTATATATTTGCCATTGAGTACAGAACCCACGCTTTGAGCCATGTATTACTTACTATGGGCTTGTTTTACATTTCAGATATGAAAACAATTAATTTATAGGCGATTTTATCATTTTGATTTTATATTCATTTTTTAGCTTTATATTCATTAAAGTTACATGGTTCATTAAATTGTATTTTTATTGAAGCGTATATACTAGTAATAATGTTTTAACAGCTCATCAAGTCAATCTTTTTTTTTTGACAAATACATTAAATATTAGTTATATCAGTTAAAAGCATCAACTTATATTTAGAAATTCACCTGTTTATAGTAAGATACAAACAAAAGCCTAATTGACTGGTGTCATAACAAATGACGGACAAAAACCCAGATCTATATAATTTAAGTGTCCATTTGAAATAACTTGTTTTTGTCCGTCTAGTTTATTCATATATTATTCATGCATATTGCCTACATGTATATACTGAAGTAATGAAGCGTGAGGAGTTTGATTTCGCGTGGTGTACACATATGTAATTGAGTGTCACTGTTTGTCAGGTTGATGAGAATGTGCAACGGGGTGTTACATATTAAAAAAATCGGAAAGAAGTATCGATTTATTTATTCATGCTATATGTCCTCAGTGAGATACCGGCAAAGGCCTAGTTTACTGGGGACACGACAAATGAAAGGCAACAAACCCAGATCCATTAAAATTGTGTGTCCAAATTAAATAACTTGTTGTTTTTTCGCAAATTATCTATATTTCTTGTCATGTGTAAAATAAATTAAATATACTTGTCATGCTAAATAAATAATAGTATATTGTACTTTAGTCGTTACATTAAAATTTGATGGGTTTGTTGTCATGTAGCAATTTCATACAACCTACCAGAAATATTTTAAAGTGATCTTAAATGAAAAACCAATTTGAACGGACAGCGAAGTCTTGCTAGAGAAGGACTAAATAAAGTATGGATGGAGCAAGTGAATGACATTTGGAAAGAATAAAATATAAGATGTCAGAGAAATCATAAGAATTGTATGAGAAGAACTTGGAAGAGGTAGGAAAGTCTGGAGAGACGGCGTGATGGTAAGTGTTTTTTTTTATCTTTCACCTGGCGGGCTTATTGTTATGTGGCAATCTCTTCCAATTAACCAGAAATATGTTTAAGACGCCCTAAGGGAAAAACCAACTTGAATCCCATTTTTTAAATCTGGGTTCAAGCGGTGATCGAACCCGTAACCTCCGGTTCGGCAGACAAGCGTCTTACCAACCACACCATGGAGGTCGTCTGTATACACAGGAAGTACTGGACGATTCTAGACGTTTTAAAGTTTCAACTGACTAAGTCTCAAAATTTTAACATCTATTTATAAGTGGAAAAAATCCACGAAAAAAGAAGAAACGCAACATTTATTGGACGCGGTAAACATATAGTTTTTAATAAATCAAATCTGTCTCGTAAAGGACCACTGAAAAAAATAGATGGTCTATAGTTTCATTATCGAAACCACACTCGCAGCCGTCATTCTCCACAATACCATTTATGTGAAGGTGACTTGCCACCACGCAGTGGCCCGCCCGCAAACAACACAAGACAGACACTTGCGTCTTGTTCATTCTTATAATATTAAACCATGATTTTTAAAAGGGATAGATTATTGGATTTATTTATATCTAGAGCTTTCATTTACACCAGTAATATCCCATATAATTTAGTAAAAATAAGACTTCTGTCATTTTTTTCAGTCTCATTTTTTAGCACTGCAACAAGTGATGTAAAAAATTTGTTTTACGATATCATTATATAGTTTCTAACTTAAGAGCATTAAAACTATTTTAGATTCTCTTTACTCGTCTCAAATTGTTTCCTTCGACTTTTAACCATGTTTTAGTTAGTTTTCTTTAGTACTAAAAGTGAAACCTCTATATCTCCCGCTTATTTGTTGGATCCTCAAAGAAAAAGATTATAAACTTTTTCCACACAAACTATAGCCTTTGAGATAGCAAAAGTTATTTAGGAGTTCTAAATAAATTTATGTTACTCTTCTAAAGAAAGGAGACCTTTCAACAATTTTGTCTTTTTTTGTTTGATATCTGAAGTTCCAACATTTTAGTATTAAAATATGTAAAATGATAAAAGATTTTTTTACGTAATGGTAATTTTGATATAATGGATAAAGTTTGCAGACAGCACTAATAATTTTTTAAACATGCGTGCATCGATGGCTAAGTTTGAAATTATAAGATCCATGGTATGGCGATCGTAATTTCATAGTATCGAAACTAGAGCGACACAACTTCAATAAATATCATGCTTCGGTAGTCCGAAATGGGAATACTACGAACTATTTATTTATTTAACATTTTAATTGCAATACAATCTGGCGGTTGTATTGCCAGGTGGCAATCTCTTCCAACCAACCAGACAAAAGTAAATGAAGCAAGTTACGTGGTCGCATAAATAATTCAAATTACTATCCATCCCCACGAAATCCATAAACATATACGCAAGAACATGCTCACGAGCCCCACAAAGACGGACAATCACACGAACATTATTTTTCATATAAAGTGAGATATCATCAATCAAAAGGAAAGGAAGGGATGGTGGAGAGGAAAGGAAAAGAAAAATCAGGAATGAAACACGTTATTTTACTAACTAGAAATTAAGAGTTTTTTCAGTCGCTTCTTAAAGCATGCCAAGGACGGAGAGAGTCTTATATTGGTTTGTAACTGATTCCAGAGTCTCACTGCATGGACAGTAAAGGATGACGTAAAGAAAGAGGAGCGGTGAACTGGAAAGGCCAATAAACAATCTCTATTTGAGCGTAGCGCTAATCCATGATTGGAAAGACGCTGAAAATTTTCGGCGAGATAAGAGGGTGCGGCGGGACAGTTAAGGATATTATACAATATAGACAGTATGTGAATTTGGCGTCTACGAGTATTTCTAACATTTAAACAGTTCAATGCCTTCTGGTATGAAGTTATATGATCGTACTTTCGTAGGTTGAAAATAAATCTTAGACACACATTTTGAAGACGCTGTAATTTGTCCAGCTGTTCTTCTGTAACATCCAAGTAACATACGTCCGCATAGTCCAGAATCGGAAAGAGCAGAGATTGAACGAGTAAAATTTTGGTTTTATTTGGAAGGAATCTTTGCAACACTTTAAGGGAATGAAGGCTGAAGAAGATCCTTCGGCTTACCTCATTTATTTGATCTCGCCATTAGAGAGTGTTATCTATTAGCACTCCTAGGTTTTTAACAGTTTTATGTAATGGTATGATAGAGCCATCAAGTAATATTGGAGGAAGTAACTATCACTTGAAAAAAAAATACTAAGAGATAAAATTAGAATTCCTGACTTCCGACAGACCTGTAACACAGACTAAAACGCCAGATAGAGCACGAAGAGACAGCGGTACTAGTGTGACCATAAGGATAATATTAACAGTGAAAAGATACCATACTTGAGGCACATGAAATCATTGTAGGACATTGCATTCTAGAAAGACTGCCTAAAAAATGGAGAAACAGCTCTGGTTTTGTACCACCCAAGAAGGAGTTTCATAACAAGATTTTTTTTTCCTCATTTATCCATTCAACAAGTCTTAACTACCTCAACGCCTTCTTTTTCTCCCTTCTTAACCAATCATTTACTAACTCACATTTATCCTTTATAATTACATTTCTTATTATGTCATACATTGACTCACCACATAGTCTTCTCAGTGCACGCGTTTCAACTTCATTAACTAGGCTCCTTTCATTAAATTTTTATATCCTCGTTTTTCTCGCATCTATCAAAGTTGGCAGTAGAAAACTGTTGTGAACCATCACTTAAGTAGTTTTAAATATTTCTTAATTTAAAATGATGTTTTTTTAACTGCCCCATTGACCTTATTTCTTATCGCTTTTTGCCATTGTTTGAGATCATACTTTCCAAATCACAGAATTTTTCAATTCTTTCGAATCTTTATTTGTCCACTTAAATATTGCCCCATGATCACAATCTCATTAAGATTCGAATCTAAATCTAATTGATGGATTAACTATTTTCGAAATAATAAGTCAATTTTTTTTATCCTCAGACAAGTCACAATTATTATGACGAATGAAGTTTCATTTCCATGATTCTGTCGTATAGCTCATTACTGAGCTTTGAGACTCCCACGATAGCTTCCGATGACTTTTCTCCATTTATCCTTGCACTAGTGGACAAGCAAAGAGTTGGTGGGCAGAGGAAGCGCTATAAGGACAGTCTACGAGAGTCGCTTACTTTGTGCGGGGCGCCTGGAGACTGGGAGCGGGTGGTTCAGAACCGTGAGGGATAGAGAGCCGTATGCTCTCGGGCTAATGCCGTCTCAGCGACTAGTTGTGTGTGAAGCAGTCAGCGCGTTACGAACATGCGTTAACGTGGCCAGGTGGCTCAGCAGGGTCCACATGTCTGTGACGTTTGTGGAAGGGAGTGCGCACCTAGAATCGGGCTGTTTTCTGACAGAAGATCACATGATCGACGTGGAAAAACGGTTCAAGATTGACGTTGGAGTGGTGAGGGGATCCTCGACTACGAGGCCCGGCAACGATACGATGTGCAGGATAGTCTAGTTACATATTTTAATTGATCAGCCTAACGCATTGGAATTAATTCTTCTGAGCGTCGTCTTTCCACGCCTCCAGTAACTACAAACCTTTCTAAACTGTCTCCTAAGCCACTAGCAATGTGCCCAAAGAATTGGAAGACTCGTCAAAAGCATATTGTCGACAATATGTTGGTGATTCTCAGTTCTTCGAGAATGGAGGCATTATTTACCCCTGCTGTTCATGGAATTCGTAACATAGTTCTCCAGCGCCATATTCCAAATGCATCTCTTTTATGTATCTCGCTTGATTTCAGAGTCCAAGTCTCTGTGCCATCATATGACTATTGCAAAGACAAGAGACTTAACTAACCGTTTTTTTGTTGTGATGGTGATATTTCTGCTATTTCATGCCTTTTCCAGCTTCTCGTTTTGCATTTTTCATATTCATACAAACTACAACTTAAATGGCAAATCAAGGCCAGACCCTTATGTTCACTCAAAACATAATATTTTGATAAATAAGTATCAAAACCTTCATATTTATTCAAACTACAATATTCACGATGAATTCAAGCCACGTATTTTGCGTTTATTTAAGCCATAAAGTTCCAGTTAAAAGTTTTCAGGAAATTTTTGAAGAGGTCATCGAACGCGCATGCTCCTTACAAAGGGATGAAATCAAAACACTGCCCTGCTTCGTGGATCCACCTTTAAATAATGAAGTCTATCCTTTTAAGGTATAACCTGTAATCTTATTTTTAAAGACACCCTTGTGATCGACACTGAGCGCCATACCGAGTTGCTGAGGAACAAATGTAACGAAAAATGTCGTTATGCTAGTATTAAATATTTTCACTTTTCCCTGAGACTATCTCCTTTACCAAACCCATTGAAAATATTATAACACATGAGTCTTGATAGAACCCAACCCAATGATGCATCATCTATGGATATTAATGTATTAAATTCACATTTCACAACACCCCCAGCGCCGATCCCCGATGCCATTAAAATGGAAACCATATTATATCTGAATTATGCGCCAACCAAATGTGCCTCCATATTGTTTGTCTGCTGCTGGTAAGGAGGATGATGGAAGGATTTTTAAAACTATAAAATATAAATCCTCTGAAAAAGAAGACATAGGTGTCAGCTTTACAAAAAATATTTTTTTGTTTATTTGGCTCCTTTAACCCACATTGTTAATTATCTTTTCTCTTAAATCTTTCCAAATTTGTGGAAATACGTTTTACAGTTATCAAACAATTCAAATCACTCATTCTTATTGCTGATTCAAATCAAGTTTTTTAAGAATCAAATCCTTATTTTTTAATGTTTATTCAAATTAAAATATTTTTCTTCTTCTTCGTCTTATTTTAGGCCTGTTATGGTCCTGCATCTCTTGCGACGTCAACTGCCAGATGTCTTTCCATCTTTTGGGAGGTCATCCTGGAGGTCTGCTTGCTTGGGGGACACTGTCCCTGGCCATTCTTACGGCTCTTGGTTCCGCCATTTTGGATACGTGTTCGTTCCAGAACCTTCTTCTCTGTCGTCCCCATCTGACAATATCTTCAACTTCGCACGTCCTTCGGATTTCTGTGTTACGCACTCTATCACGAAGGGTTTTGCCAGCGATACTCCTGAGAACCTTCATTTCGCTGGTTCGAAAGAGATTTTTGGTTCTGACAGTGTCAGCTCTGGACTCTTTGCTGTATGTCATTATGGGGCGGACACAGGTTTTGTATATCCTCACCTTGCTTTGGATGTTCATATGCTTGTTTTTTCCAGATAGTGTTCTTTAAACATCCGGAAATAGCTGTGGCCGTTTGTGATTGTTCAAGGACTTCGCCAAAGAGGTCAATGACATTCCAACACCAACCAGAGTCAGACATGGAGATAGTTTAAGCCCATTTCTATTTAACTTGGTTATGGATAAAATTATAGAAGAAGTTGCCGAACTTAACCTGGGATACAAGATGGGCGACAATATGCTAAACATCATATGCTTTGCTGACGATGCCACCATCATAGCCAAATCAGAGGAAGGCCTGCAACAAATGCTACATCGATTCCACACTGCTTCCAAAAAATACAACATGTCTATCTCCATCAGCAAGACTAAATGCATGACTCTAGCCAGAGAACAAGTTGGATGCAGTGTGGCGATCCACGACACACTGATTGAACAAGTAACAACATTTAAATACTTGGGTACTAGCATAATGTGCAATAATGACCTCTAAAAATATTTTTAAATAATCAAAACCACACACTTAATGTTTATTCGAATTGAAATATTTAAATAAAATCAAAACTAAATTATTTATACTCATTTGAATAATACTAATGACATCCGTGGCCTAGGCGTTAAGACGCTTCTGTCCCAGCCTGGAGATCTCCGGTACGATACACGCTAGGACCCAAATAAAAAAAAAAAGGATTTCAATCTGGTTTTCACTTGTTAATTCAATGTTTCAATGTTTTCAATCAAGCCAAAATCTTCTTGACAATCCAAAATCATTTGATTTTTATTTTTGATTCGAAATATTTGAGTTGTGTTGTCCCCAGTCATGATGCCATGATTATTTTGGTAATATATTTTATCGCCATATTCACTATCCTTCGTTACTGTCCCCTTCCAGAAGGAAAAATAACAGATGTTTTTTTCTTTCTTAGTTTTATTCGTAATAAAAATATGTCAAACAAATTTTCTTTTTTTTAACTCTTTTATGTTTTAAAATAAATTGGCTAATTTAAACTTGTCTCTTTATTTTAAAAAAATATTATTTTAATGATCAAATATTTTACTGTTCAATTCTATATCCTTCCAATTCAAACCAATTTGTTGGAATTGTTTCGAGGAAATCATCATGAATGAATTAAAACTACTTGGCACGCGTTTGAACGTATACCAAAATCATTGACTTTCTTTATATCGCATAATTTTCGCATTTAACACCATATTTTTTTAACTCGCCAGAAAAAAATATACATCAAAATTTTCCACAGTTTTTCTTTCATTGTTACTCATCTTTATTTCATCAAATTTTATTCCACAAAAATAATAAAAGAACCTTGAATAAAATAAATTATTATATGCGCCTTGTAATACTGCCTTTGTCATCTTTTATTCATTTAGAAATTCCACAAAACATGAGGGTGAATATATTACACAAACAGTTCAACCTTGAATTTGTAACTTGCAAAACAAATTAAAGCCTTTGTTAATATAAACTTTGATATATTGTAAATCATTCAAGAAGATACCTTGAACGTGTGTTTACTTGCATCAATGCCTGTGTGGAAAGTTTGCCCTCTTAGTAAACAAAAAAGCTTATTGGATTCGATTGCCAGTGAATTTTCCTCTACATATGTTTATTTGCGTCAGTGCCTACGGCCGAAAGTTAACCCTCTTAGTAAACGATAAGGCTTTGAATATTTCATCGATTTCAATTAATATTACAAAACGAAGATTGAATTTAAAAACATGTGTTTTTAAATTATTATGCAATTATATGAGTTACTATAATAAAACTTTTTTTAAAATGACAATTTTAAGTGTCAGCTGATAAAGCTCGAAAAATTAAACAGTTGATCTATAAGTGCATTCCACGAAGAGAAAAGAAACTTAAAAATAAAATTAAAACTTTCCACGTAAAAAATAATTTCATTCAAAACGGGAGTATTCGAATGAATTGATTTTAATAAAACATGCATAAAAATCAAAAGCCAATATTCGAATAAATGAAGCGACAATACTATGGGGACATTTCAGGGAATCCTTACAGAATACAATCACCATTTTAGAAGGAAGCAATCTTCAGTGGTGTTTGAGTCTTTCCCAATCCTTTTTGTACGATGCAAAATATTTCAGTATTTTAGAGAGAAATCTTGAAATCTCGTCCTGAGCTTCAATTTCTCCCTTGGATATTTTAGAGGGGAATACCTCTGGGTTTAAATTTTATGGTTTGATAGAATTGATTAGAGTAAAAATCTCATCGTCAATAAAAACACAGCTACAGGTTATCTGATGTATATCTTTTTTTAAATTTAGTTAAATCAACTGCTATTGTTTATGGACATTTAATATACGGATTTCTTTCTCTGCTTTTGTTTATGGACATTTAATATACGGATTTCTTTCTCTGCTTTTGTTTATGGACATTTAATATACGGATTTCTTTCTCTGCTTTTGTTTATGGACATTTAATATACGGATTTCTTTCTCTGCTTTTGGCTTTCACATACGGTTGAATAGCTCCTGCACACTTCCAAATCATTATATACCACATTCCTTTTTCAAATTAATTATTGTACAGTTTTACACTATAGTTGTAGACTACAAATTACTGGGTTTATTGATATATGGTAATCTCTTTCAACCAACCGAAAAAATATTAGAGGTAATAAGTGAAAAACATATTGAAACCCGCAACCCCCAGATTGTCAGTTATGTTAGATACCAACTAGGCCTCGAAGGTCGTCAAATAAAACAAATGGTTAAATTAGGACTCTTATGGTTAAAATGGAATGGTTAAATCGGACTCTCATGGTTAAAATGGAATGGTTAAATCGGATTCTTAGGGTTAAAATGGAATGGTTAAATCTGACTCTTGTGATTAAAATAGAATGGTTAAATCGAACTGTCATGGTTTAAATGGAATGGTTAAATCGGAAGTTTTTAATTAAGGTAAAATATTATTTTATTTTATATTTACATAAATCGTCTAAGAAATATGTTTTGAGAAGCATTATTTTTAATTTTTTTATTGTGCCAAATTTTAAGTATGAAAATTTTATTTTACTGGTTTTATATCTCTATTCTAGAAACTACATTATTTTATTGTAACCAGAAAATATCATACAAATAACTACAAACTTTCAAAAATGTTACTTATTGTACATTTTTAAATATTTTTACACATGTGTTGTTGATTAGTAAACGATAATAAAAAAAATTACATACATGCACTTCATAAAGATACTCATATGTCTTGAAAATCTCTTGAACTTCCTACAGATAACGCGGCTGTGTACAATGTAGTACATGGTCTATATCTTATAGCACTTACAGAAAGGTGACTCCTCTAGGCCTCATTTATGCATATCATATGCATTGCAACCTATTTCAAATTTTATCCTATTAAGAGAAAACTACTTCTTGCGTGGTAGGGAAAACTCTAGCTATTCTACCGTAGTTTACCAACGAAATCCCTTATGTCACACACTTTCCGTCGGAACCGCCCTTTATCAATTCAGCAATCGGTTCATGGTGTATTTGCTCCAGAGTCTTTCAAATCAACGGGGGATGAGATGCAGTGGTAGTTCTCTTAATTCTTTAATAAATGATATTCCGTTGATTCGCAGCATCTGACAACTCGGCCCCTTTCGTTCATTTTCCACGTTCATGTTTTACTCCTTTACATCAATGTTGGCACTAAGCCATTATTTTGACAGATCTTTATATGACTTAGTTTAAATATTTTTTTAATGGCACATTGACTATGTTTCTCATTGCAACTCACCGTTCAATGTCTCTTTCCAGCTTTCCATCGTCTGAAAATTTGCTTCTAAAAAAGCAGAATTCTTTAATGTGTTATATTCTTTTATTGTCCATTGAAAAAATAAGTATTATTATAATAAAGATTATTTAAAAAGAATGAAAGTCAAATAATTATAAATGAGCAATATATGAACAATTTTCTTTTTCATACATTGACACTTCCTTTTTTTTCTAGTGCACATATCTCTACAGCAATTATCTTGCTTTTATCATGTTTCTACCAATTTTAAATTCTTATTTTATACGTCTCAATTTGACAAAGAAAACATTCTTGTCAAACGACAAATAACGAAGTACAAACATTCTACGTACGAAATTGCAGAATAAAGCCATTGGAATATTCTGGATCATCTGTTCAAACGTTTAATGAAATACAGATAAGATCGGCTGTCAATATTGGCGCAGTTAAATTGCTACTGAAGATTTCCAAGTCTCAAACAATCGTTATTCTGTATGAGATCCTTATCCGTGCTGAAAGGGTTGGATACATTAATCAATTTTTTGTCCTGAAAGTAAGATATTCAATTTTTTTTTACATTTTGATGTACATTTTTATAATTAAAAATAAATCCTTGTGTGTCCTGAAACCAGTGTTTTTCTTATAACCATTATACTACCATCATAAGCAAAAACGCAGCTAACGGGAAAAAACAGAAATTTAACTAAATACGAGACAATATTCCATATCAAATTCTGAACTAAAATCCATAAAAAATACAGAAAACCATTTATTTCAACACAAAAATCGACATAATGTATTTTTTAATTTTACAAAATACTACGGTTTTCTAAGCAAAAAAACAATAAAATGTGATTCATAAGCAAAAAGACAGCAGGTGCCTATGCGTTTGCTGCGTTTTTGCTTATGAGATCCTTATCCGTGCTGAAAGGGTTGGATACATTAATCAATTTTTTGTCCTGAAAGTAAGATATTCAATTTTTTTTTACATTTTGATGTACATTTTTATAATTAAAAATAAATCCTTGTGTGTCCTGAAACCAGTGTTTTTCTTATAACCATTATACTACCATCATAAGCAAAAACGCAGCTAACGGGAAAAAACAGAAATTTAACTAAATACGAGACAATATTCCATATCAAATTCTGAACTAAAATCCATAAAAAATACAGAAAACCATTTATTTCAACACAAAAATCGACATAATGTGTTTTTTAATTTTACAAAATACTAGGGTTTTCTAAGCAAAAAAACAATAAAATGTGATTCATAAGCAAAAAGACAGCAGGTGCCTATGCGTTTGCTGCGTTTTTGCTTATGAATCACATTTTACTGTTTTTTTGTTTATGAATCACGTTATTTTTAAGCAGCAATGAAAAACATAAAAGTGCAGTTTTTTCAAAACTTAACTTTTGCCATTACCTGCGTTTTTGCTTATGAGGGCAGTATAATATATTACGTTTTTTTTTTTCAAAAGTAGCAAAAATAACAATACATAGTAACGTATTGGTGACCACCATGATATACGGAAGTAAAGTTTGATCTTGGCGTAAGAAGTACCAACTAAAAGTTATGCTTTGACTAAGAAAATAATGTGAAGTGTATGAAATGATTGCTTGAATATTATGAATGTTTTCAGTAAGATAAAAAAAAGAATCGTGAAAATGGTTCGGACAATTGAAGAGAGTGTATATCGAAAGAATGACTAAGCAAATATACAAGTCAGACGTGCATGGTATGTGTGAAATAGGTATACCAAGAAAAACATGGCTGGCTCAAGTGGATCATATTTTTTGAGAAGTCAAAGGAAAAATAACGAATTATAAAAAAAAGGATGAATAGATGTTTGAATATGGAGGAGGTAGAAGTTGTATATTTGAATAGAGAATTATGAAGATGCGTTCTTTCTGCCAATCACTGCGGGTCGGTTCCCGTTAGAACCCAGATTTAAACAATTAAATAGCGTGAGTTGCATTTACATAAAACATCTTTAACATATTTTTCGTTGGTTGGAAGAAACTAACACATGAAAGTACGCCTGCCATTTGATGTTTCAAAGGAAAAGCAGGGCAATACAGCCTTCAAATTTATATTAGTTTTAAATGTGTCATTTGAAGCATATCACAACTGCTGCTCATCTTGCGGATTTGGCCTTCTTGCCATCGAAATTTAAGGTTTGATCTGTTAACACTGTTTACTTAATGAAGTGCAACAGCTTGTACACAATAAATGAATATAAACACAGGTGATTTTCAGCCACAAGATGGCTAAATATCATACTCGATCATGAAGAGTGTCGTACCTTATCAAAGAAATGCTTGTTTAAGAGAAAAATAAAAAATAAATTGTAATTTGTTTTATCAAACACTGTTTATTCCACTTTTTGTAGCGGTATAACCCTACCAATTTTAAAGGCTTTCACCTCATTATCGGTCTTGTTTGTGCTCCTTGATGATGAGGGGAAAACCTTGAAACCAGTAGGGTTATACTGTTACAAAAAAGGAAATAAACAGTGTTTGATACAACAAACTATAACGTTTTTAAACCTCAACAATGTACGGGTAAATGCCTTAACCATGACATAAATACTCGTAATATAAAAAAACATTTTATTCTTCTCCGTATGATGACCAATATAATATTAAATATAATATAAAGACGGATTTTGGTAAATGCATTTTGATTATTTTTTGTATTTAAACATCGTTAGTTTCTTTACAGTTTGTGTTTTTATTTTTTTACATGAAAATTGTTACATTTTATTTCAAATAGTAACAGTCGTCGCTAAAAACTGTGAAGCAGTTTGGAAAATTATAAATAATAAATCCTGTATTTGTTAAAATATGCCTTTCAAACAAAAATTAAATACTTTTTTTCAGGTTTCAGGTTTTTTGCAAAGTATACATTTATCTCATTTTTTTCTGTAATAAAGTAATAATTTATTTGTTCGGTTTAATGAAGAGGAAATTTTAAAGTACGTTTGTTTAAAAAATAATTATTTGTATAAACTTAAGAAAGAAATGTAATGTTTAAGAAAGCAGTGTACCTGCCATTGTCATAAAGCAGAGAGAGAGTGAGAAGTTTTCATAGAAAATCCTCGTTTTTGTTCTCCTTAAACAACTTCTTGCGGTTCAAATTACTTTCGACTGAACAGTTCTCAACTTGACATTAGTTCTAAGTTATAATTCTCTGGTTTCGTAGAGAAAATTAACTTGAACATAATTTAGACTTTAGAACGAAGACAATTTGTTGCCCAAGAATACCCTGAAAGGTGTGATCTACTTTAACGAGGTCTGTAATTATCTTACGAGAAATCGTGATGACTTTTGACTTCTTAAATCAAAATAACTTACACTTTAAAGGTCTCGTTTGAATTCTTAAATAAATACCATAAAGTATTGAAGAAATTGTAATCACCGAAACTTTTAATTTTATTGAATTTACACATTCGTTGTATACAGTACAACCTAGCGAGCGTATTGCCATGTGGTAATCTCTTCCAACTAGCCAGAAAGATGTAAAAGTGGCCTTAAGTGATACTGGAATCCGTTTAAAAAAATCTTGGCTCCAGCTATTAGAATCCGCAACCTTCGAACAGGGAGACAGGCGTCTTACCAACTAGGCCACGGAGGTCGTGCCTTGTTCACTGTTTGTATATTTTAAATAATATAAAAGATAGATTAAGTATTGTTAAAGTATAGGTTAAAATATATTTGTTACTTAATAAAGAAACAAAATATAAATTCTTTCCTTCCAAATTTTAATTAATCCAGTAACTTTCGCCTTCCTTTTTACGCCTTCCACACGTTTACATAGTTAATTTGAGACCTGAATTGTTGTTACGCATTTGTTTGTCCAGTTTTATTCAACCTAGGCAGAAGTCATTTTTTCAACTTACACATCAGTTCTTTGTTTATATTCATATTAAATAACTATATTTCTCTATTCTCTCGTATATATAAAATTTTAACGACATTCCTTAATGTATTTAAATAACCCGAGAAGTACTTAACTTTTAATAATTTATATATTTTACAGGTAAAATTATTTATATGTTTGTTAAATTAGTAAGAAACAAGTTAACAGTTATTTTTAAATTCAATAAATAAATAACCAAGAAATATTAAAAATGTTATCTTGATTTATCTTTAATGTTAATTATGATTATAATGTACAATCAATATAACCTCGCTGGAGTGGTTTTGAAAATAACGTAACTTTGGATTAATTAGGAAAATTTTTGATAGTTTTACCATTCAATGGTCTTGTCAAAAAGTTTGACAAGACCATTACATGGGGAAACAGCTGTCCCTGAGTAAATTAATAAAGGATATTGAACTATCAAAGTAATTAATTTTGATTTTCTCAATCAAAATTAGAGTTCAACGAATTGAATATCGACACCATCAATAACTTTAAATTTCCTTTATATAAGTAAATATGTTTCTAAACTTCCCCAAAATATGCTTTCGCTATTCAAACAATAGTTTGTATCTATGCGTTTAAATGTTTGGGCTACTTGTTCAAATTATTTTAAGCTACATATTCAAATATTTGAGTGTCTTAAAGGAGAGTGTCCTCTCTAATCGGCACTATTTAAATTATCCTTTCATTAAATCATCATTACCCTGGCATATAACTCATGACTGAGTATCGTGACTCCCACGATAGCCTCTGAAGACTTCTCTCCATATATCCCTGTACTCCGCGGCTCGAAGGACAGTAGTTATGGTTAGTTCAGTAGCGTCTCTTACTTGGTCAGTCCAACGCATTGGAATTCTTCTTTTCGTGCGTGGTCCTTCCACTCTGTTTTATTAAATAAATAAATATCGGTGTATTGATAACAACATAATATGTACGTCCTTGTGAGGCTCAGAAAAAGTAACATGCAATATACTCGTTTATGAATAATAATATTTTATACTTTTCAAAATACTAGCCACAAGGAAAACTTTTCATTTCTACGGTCCTTCTTCATAATAAACGCCATCCATGGCGTAGTTGGTATGTCGCTTGAATTTCATATGAAAGTTTTGGGTTCGATCCCGATAGTGTAATGTATCCCTACCAATGTTAATATGCTTATCTTATCATATACTCTTATCCACTTCCAATATATCATGCAAACCAATGTTAAGCTTAGTTAACCATATCTCTGTACTATGTAATCTAGAACCTATAAATATTATTGTTATCGCATGTATGTCAAACTTAACTCAATGTATTATGTTTAAATTTATTATCTTGTTGGCGGTTTACACAATTCAATAAAGATTTGGTATCAATAAATGGAAGTAAGCCGCGAACGAGATAAATCGCCTGATAACATAGCCGAAACATTCCTTTTTAATCTATCGAAGGGTCGTGCGTATGGTTATCTTTGCTTTAAATAGGACGTCATATTTGAGGCAGCAATCATTATTCTTAAAACCACTACGATGTTAAAATCATCGTTATTATTACTTCTATAAATACTGTTAATATTATACTTCAATGTAATTCAACCATTATACAAATAAAATTACACAGTTGAAATTCTAAAAGTGTTTTCGTTGCAAAAGGCCATAACAATAGTATTCAACATAAAACTTTAAAAAAGATGAGTGTTTAGTAAAAGAGCCTGTCAAGTAAAAAGATGTGTGGTAGTGCTATCGCTTTTTGACGTGCGAAATAGTATTGCCAACACGTGCTATAGCGAACCGTGATTTATCTGCCTACTCCAATGGATCTAAACCCCTTGGTTCGATTATTGGCCGGCTTAAACTGATTTGTATTCGAAATCGGACCTCATACGCACTCAACAAAAAGTAAGGTAATAAAAATGCGTTGTTTACTTATTTAAGGTAGTAATAATGCTTTTACAAAAATTAACTTTAAATACTGATTCTTATGTTAACTCTTCGGTAGGAAAATAGTGAAGACCTTTGTATAATGTTTCGATCAGACTAATAATTCTATTGATGGACTATGAATTCTATTGATAATGCCTTCTCCCAGCAACTCTTTTTAGTATGTCCGAATCACCAGATAGGTTAGGTTAGGTGTGTTGAAGGGTAAGGGATAAAATAATAAATAAATGTAGTTCGTCCTCAAAAACGATAATTAATTAGATCTTACGTTAGAGTCATAACCATAAATATTGTTGAATAAATAATCAACGAAACCTAAAAAGAAATGTTCTTAATTAAATTTATTTTTATTACGGACTTAAGATCATAAATGTGTACGGAGTTTTTACGACATCCGGTCAGTGAGGGATTCCCCGGAGACAATATGGCGGCTATGTCAAGGATTTGGGATAATTGGGCGGAAGTGACGTTAATGACATTATTAATAATTTACTACTTAAATTATTTGTTGTCAAGCCGTTTATTATGAGTCCTACCCATTATTGAGCTGTCCAAAAAACATTAAAATGTATTTTCTGCAGTATATTGCTGTCAAAGAACTTATATGTATTTATCTAAGTTAATCTGAGGTATTATTTGTGAGTTTGTTCTGCCATTTACTTATTTTCTGTTTTTTTTTACTTAATATTCATGCACAAGGGTGTGGGCTGAAAAACATGTGGTGTCCTCACACTATATTGGTGGGGTGTATTTCGGCCGGAGGGGGGGTGTTATGAGATGAGCCCAGGCATTTTGATAGCTTCTCTTTGTATTTTCTGCTGTTTATCTTGAAATATACACGTATGTGATTTTGGAATTTATTTACATATGTACATACCCAACTAACATATGTTACTATCAATAAACTTATATTTAATTATTTATTTAAAGATTTTCCTGTCTTAGACTTACATTATTTGACTTTTTTTACCTGTCCACGATACATTTAAAATTTATATAATTTTTAATAAAAAGATGAAACAGAATAAAAAGGTGAAACGTTGAAGCGCCCTTGAGGAGAATTGGCTTCCTAAACGGCGCTATATAAATTGTCCTTTTATTATAATTATTTGTTAATCAAAATTTTAAGTAACCTATAATTAGATGTTTTAATGTAAATATTATAAATATCAAATTGATGTACATGGTTACTTTATGATACGTTTACTATTTACAAAGGAGCGTGTAGTGCCAATACGGTATAGGGTCGCAGAGCGGCCAAGATTGGAACTCCTAGTAATTAATATTATTATATAAATGTGGTTTTGTTGCGGGAAATAGAAACAAAATAAATATTTTTTTATTTAAATAAAATTGGGAAGAAATCATTTTATTCATTTTTATATCAAATTCATGAAAATGAATAAATGTATGAATGAGCTCACGTTAAGGTTGGGTGATTTATTTGGTAAGGGACCTTCGCCGTTATCACCGTTCAGGCGACAGAAGTAAAAAGTGACTGACGGTTGTGCCACGTCACGAGCAAAGGCAAACTAACTACAAATTAGGTCTTCCGTTTGCAGCAGGAAATCGAACAGCTAAAATGAGAGTTGCAATTCACTGTACATTTGATTCGTCGATTCCAATCACTAGATAGCGTCAGGCTTGAATTACCTTTGTGCTAAATGGAACTGTTTTTAGATTAGTCAAATGTCAAATTTATTTTAGACGGTTTTTTTTCTTAGTATAAAAAAATGTGGAAAGAAGTGTTCGCTAGGTTTGTGATGACTCTGAGAAACTAGAAGAGGTGGATGTATAATGTTATCTGGGTAGTATGTAGGTCGTTGAAGGAAGGGTAGTAACAAGAGGAAATGTATACAAGTCAGAAGCGCAATTCAGCGTGGAATAGGTAGACTGAGAAAAACGTGCCTGAATCAAGTGAAGAAGATTTCGAAGGAAGCTAAAATGAGAAGTAAAGGAGCAAAAGAAACTATTCGAACATAAAAATGTCTAATTCGCGATTAAAACCTTAAATCTTCAATTAATGCATCAAATATGTACAAAAACTTCAAGAACAATACAAGTTAAATGCCGAACTCCGTGGCCCGGTGGTAAGACGCTTGTCTGCCGATCCGGAGGTTGCGGGTTCGATCCCCGCTGGATTCCAGATTTTTTAAAATGGAATTCCAGTCTGGTTTTTACTTAGGGCCCATTAAAACTTTCTGGTTGGTTGGAAGAGATTCCCACATGGCAATAAACTCGCCAGGTGAAATAAATAAATAAAAAAATAAAGTTTTTTATTTTTCTTCATCAAAATACATACATACCATCACGCAGTTTCCCTGTTGAGGTAGGCAGATAGAACAGTGTGCTAAACTTTCATCATTCAACACACATATTTCGCATTTTCGATATCAAACACATTTTCACACAACTCCTACAATTTCTCTGACTTCTTATTTTTCTTTCTATCAAAATACCATTTACTTGATCCAACCATACTTTCATTGGTCTTCCTCTCTCACATGTTCTACTCATATTTGCAATGGTTTATTTGTTGTGTTTGTTTTTTTTGGGTTCCATGTGCCTAAACTATCTCTTAGTGCTTTTTTTTCATCTCGCTCATCACATAAGCTTTAAGTTCACATTCATTCCTTATTAATTTATCCCGTATTCGATCATATGTATTATCCTTAATGCATGCATTTCTACACCATTAAAAAGGCTTTTTCTGTATTTTCTATTTTCACATTTTACACTATCAAAGTAAGTATTGTATTGTATGTATTATACTCTTGTCGAATAAATTACAATTTGGTTGGTTTATTGCCATGTAGCAATATTTTCCAACTAACCAGAAAGATTCCAAAAAGGCCTTGAGTGAAAACAAGACTGAAATTATTTAAAAAAAAATCTAATTTCCACTGGGAATCGAAGCCGCAACCCCCAAGTTGGGAGACAAGTGTCTTACAAACTAGGCCACACAGGCAGTCTAAAATATTATGGTACTTAAATACTATGATATATTTTGGACTATCATCTTAGCAGATTTTGATACTATCTGGTTCGAATGTACAAATACATATACGTTCGATAGGTTGTTATAAAAAATAATAGAAAGTTTATATTGCCCTTCATACAACTTTGAAATACTACACAAAGAACAGTAAATTTATTATTCTATGACTTTAAATAAGATTCCAAGTTCCCTATCTTACCAGACACCCTTGTATATTATCTCTTTGTTTTATGGGTAATCCAGCAACACGTGTTCGATCTCTGATCAGAGAATTCGCACTATTTCGGATGAAATTATGGGGGGAATAAAACCTTATTGGAATCTGATTAAACACATAGAGCTGGGAATATTGATTAAGATAAAAGAGGAAAGTTACTGTATTTTTAGAACAAAAATTTTACTGAACGACTCAAAAGGGAATAACTTTAAATATCATCACGCTGTGACCTATACGAGGTGGCAAGTTCGATCTGACTACTACCGAAACTTTTATGAAAAACAAAATATGTTAAGTATTCATCCAACATGATTGACACTAGAAATTTCAATTTTACAATTAAAATTTCAACGTCACTTAAAAGACACTCTTTCGCCGGGGAAACACATGAGTGTAAAGAAAATTAGCGACGACGGACTTTTTGCAAAACTACCAATTTAGCTTCAATGCCAGGATCGAGATTCTTCGTCATTATTTTACCAAGATTTATGTTGTTTATATATTACTTATGAATCATTCAAGTGTTATTAAGCAATATTAAAAAGCGCCTATTTTTCTAAAAATCAAACTTAAATTATTGCTTCGATTAATAGCTCTTCTAAATTTTTCAATATCAGAAATAGTTTAGTCAATTGTTTATAGTTACGGCATTAACATTGTGGAAGTTTAAAGACATTGTAATTTGTTTTATCAAACACTGTTTATTCCACTTTTTGTAACGGTATAAACCCCACCGGTTTCAAAGCTTTCACCTCATAATCAGGGGAGCGCAAACAAGACTGTTGTTTGTCCTCTCGTGATGATGAGGTGAATGCCTTGAAACCGGTAGGGTTATACCGTTACAAAAAGTGAAGCAAACAGTATTTGATAAAACAAATTACAATAGTTTTATCGTTTGAAATAGTTTTTCTACAGTTTCATTTCCAAAATTTGATGTTTAAAATATAAACAAGACTCTTGTTTGTGCTCCCCTGATGATAAGGTGAAAGCTTTGAAACCGGTAGGGTTATACCGTTACAAAAAGTGAAATGAACAGTGTTTGATAAAATAAATTACAATAGTTAAACCGTTTCAAATAGTTTTTCTACAGTTTAATTTCCAAAGTTTGATGTTTAAAATATAGAATAAATATTGATGAGCTGCGTCGCCTAGTTGTAAAGATATCTGCCTACTAACCTGAAGGGCACTGGTTGAATTCCCATTGCATCACAGATTTCCAAAAAGGATTTTAATCTGGTTTTCACTTAGGACTCTTAAATATATTTCTGATTTCTCGGAAGATTTTGCTACATACCAATATTCCCGTCATGTTGTTCTGTTAAGAATAAAACTTTAATAAAATGAAAGTTCAATAATACATTTCGACCTTAAAAATAAGCTTTCAACAATATTATTTTTAGTCCCTGTTTGCGCAGTCCTTGACCCTGCGCCCAAGGGACAGTTGCCATCTCCCTAAGCCTCCATCGCTACGCCACGGAGGACTCAGGTTCGAGGTTTTATTAATTTTAAAAGCTTTAGAGCTCTAGTACACTTCTACTATACATCCAACATCAATGGTTGTATTTTATATAGTTTCATTATATTTATGACCAATATGTTAAACCAATTACATCAACGAAAGTTTCCATAAAATAATTATTTTAAAGTTATGTTATTATATTATAAATTTGTTTCCCACACCCAAAAACCTTCGTTAACAGCAAGTTTGTCAGAGACCACAGGAATAATAAACTGGAATATATAATGAGATTCCAGAAATTCTCCTTATGTGGTTTGGTTTCATTAATTTTCATTACTTTATTCTCACAGTCCTGGAAATTTCGATTCGACAAAGAAAACAATTTGGATCGTTGGTGAAACGAAATATACCCCATAAAACATTGATAAAAGGGGGTTCTACTGAATTTTCTAGAACAGATTAACTTAATAAATTTGTGTCAATCTTCGTGGACAAGTTGGTAAAACGCTTCATTTCTATACGGAGATTTCGGGTTTGAGTTCCGATGATATTTAAAAAAGGCCCATACATGTAAACCATCACGTAATTTTACTATCGGGGTAGGCAGGGAAGACAGATGGCCATACTTTTCTATCTCGACACGCATCCTTAGCCTCTTCTACATTCATATACCTTCTGAGATTTCAATGACTTTCTACGGTTTCTTCTTTCACAATATCATTCACTTGATCCAATTACACTTTTCTTGGTCTTTCTCTCACACGCCTTCCACTCCCATTTGCCGTATACTCGTATATCTAGTTTTTTTGTCCTTAATTTATTCGTTCCAGATGCTCAAATCATCTCAACGTACTTTTCTTCATCTAACTTAACACATCAACCTAACGTGGTAATCCTTCAGTGCCTTAAAAAAGGTTCTATATTTTTTTACACTTGCCTTGTACAACCTAGCGGCTAAATGGGCATGTAAATAATACACAACCTGTCAAAAAATGTAAAATAACACTTAAGGGAAAACCAGAGTAATAACTTATATTTTTAAATGTTCATACGGATATTGAACCCGTAACCTGCGGGTCGGTGTATCTATGTCTTATTAATTACGTCACGAAACTCCTCATAACGGTACTAGTCTAATCAGACTTCGTATTGTAACGTACTAGATATAGAGATGAGGGGAAGATGCAGACTCAGCTAAGACACATGACACGCATGGCAACTGATCAAATGTTCACCATCCCTAGAGCTGAAACATATTTTGCCCAAAGGCAACATGCCTATTTGGCTCCCATGACATACAATGGGGGGCCGAATTCAATAAAGGCAAGAGGAGGAAAACAATTTAGGCAGTCGATCGGAGCGTGGTTGTTATTGCGACAGGAGTTCAAACACTTGGGCTTGCAAGAAGAATGACTTGTAGTAAAGGTTTGTGTGAGCTATTGTTTTTTTTATGATTATGTACAGTATATTGTAGGATGGAAGTGTTGGTCTGTCTGGAATGATGAAGTATGAGGGTTTGATTCGCTTGATGTATTCATGTGTAACTGAATGTCACTGTTTGTCAGGTTGATGAGAATGTGCAACGGGGTTTTATGTAATAAAAAATCGGAGAAAAGCATTGATTATTTTTTTCATGCTAAATGTTCTCAGTGAGATACAGACAAACGCTTAGTTTACTAGATACACGACAAATGAAAAGCAACAAACCCAGATCCATTATAATATTGTGCCCAAATTAAATTACCTGTTGTTTTTTCGCAAATGATGTATATTTCTTGTCATGTGTAAAATAAATAAATAAAATAAATATGTGCGAGTGTTTTTGTCTCTTCATGTATATATTTTTTGTCTCTTCATGTGGTATTGCAAATTTAATAAATTACTTCAGTTGTTCAATATATGAGTTATGAATGACATTGAATTAAACGCAAATGTATATAAAGTTAACATAAATGAGGTTTTTTACATATTTAAATTATTTAAAATGGGTGGTAATTGGGAAAAAAATTCGCCTAAAAACAATACTTACATATTCTAGATTGTGACAGTATTTTTGTCTCTTGACTATTTTAAACACGTGCGGTCACTCACCGCAAATTCTGTGCTTTCACCAGTAGTACTATGCCTGAAGGCTTGATTAATGTTGCCGAAGACAAGTTGGTCACCAATAAGGACATTTTATGTATTTTCGTGAAATAATTTAATTTGACTCAAGGTGCACTTTTTTCAACTGTCCTCAATATTTCGTCTGACATAAAAAAATCCTACTGACACTCATTCAATTTCTGGATATATTTTAATAATTTTATTTTCTTTCATTTTATTTTATCACAACGTACGATCTTTTATCGAACGTTAAAAAGGTCAGAAGAGTATTACTGAAATTAGAATTTTGAGTGCGCATAAATATACGAGTATATTCAACTTGTCAAAAATATAATATTACAAACATTTAAATGAATCATGTTTTTTTTTATCAAAAAGTAAAACGTACATGCATATTGTAGTGAGATACAGGCAAATACAGATACAGATAAACGTAGTGAGATACAGGCAAAAGCCTAGTTTACTGGGGATACGACAAATGAAAGGCAACAAACCCAGATCCATTAAAATTGTGTGTCCAAATTAAATTACATGTTGTTTTTTTCGCAAATTATGTATATTTCTTGTCATGTGTAATAAATAAATAAATATTATCTACCACATATAAAAAAAGATTTGAGATAGGCCAGAGCTCAGGTAATCACAGGTCTTAACGTACAAAAAGAACGAATTTTTTTAGAAATTAATATTAAAAATATGCGTACATATAATTAATCCACTCCAATACACAAAAAAGCACACATCGAAATGTCAACACATGTATACATACGGAGATCTCGAAAAGTTTAATATTGGGACATAATCTTCTAAGCGTAAGAAGGGGTGTGAAGGTATCTTCTTATGTATTTTTATTGCTATCAGGAACAACTTCATAGCCATCTATGTAGGGAAAAAATGTGCTCCCGTCAACTATTTGAGAAACAGAAATATCAATTTGTTTAGACTTGCAATAAGTTAAATTAACTAGCTAAGTTATATTTGTTTTACGGGTTGCCCCTTTTGAATGGAGTTATGAATATTTACATCGCCAATATTTCAGAAAGTTATTTTTAAAAAGCAAATTGATATTTCATTGTCATGGAAGTTAATTGTTTCGGCTACACATTTATTTTTTATTGAACGTTTGTGTTTTTCTTAAAGCTTTGTTTCATATATTGTTAGGCTAAACTTTTAAATGTAAGCTTTAATTAAATTAATTGACATCAGTATATTTAAACTTTGTTAAATTAATTGACATCAGTATATTAATACTTCTCCTGAGTAATGCAAATGGCATCTTACAAGCTGATGAGAATTGAAAAATAAGCTTCCTTCATGTTATTTTGAGGACTGTTTCACCTGCAAAGCACTTAACTGCCTAGAGGATTATGGTGGTTAGATCCCGAATTACTGGCAAAATATGGGATTTGAACTGAAATATTAAAGGCACTTTAAGCAAATGCTGAACATTACGAACTACAAGTATTTATTATCTCTTTGACGGTCTAGTAACCTTTTAGAGGATACTTAGACTATAATAAACAAGGTCAAATAGATTTCTGTAGAATTTTTGTAACATATTTGATATAAAAAAAGAAGCAAAAAAGTATAATTTTTTATAAAACTGAAACAAAAACATAACGTTTTATATAATTTCGATTGCAGAAGTCAATTAACAGGGATCAATTTATGGCAAAAAAAATCTCAAGTGAACGTATGTAGATTATAGTTCGGAAATTCTAGGATGAGCCCTGTGACAGCTCACAAATTTGCCCCAATACAACCTTATGTAATGTGTTTACCTAAATAACTTGCTATTTATTAGAATTGAGGCTTATATTAAAGTTTATAAAATAAATAAAGTTACTGAACATCGTAACAAGGTTGTATTGGGGCAAATTTGTGAGCTGTCACAGGACTCATCCTACATTTTCTGAACTATAGTGTATGTGAAGGACATTGTAGTATTGGTGGAAAGTGGGGATGAGTTTAAAAGCAAATTGTACGTGAGAGACAACTCTGAGAATTAATGTTGGAAAATCCAAAGTTATAATAGAAAAGTATGAAAGGAAAAGTACATGCGACATAAAGGTGAATAGTGAAAGATTGTAGTAAGTTGACGAATTCTGCTATTTAGGTAGTACATTTTTAAGATGATGGAATAGTTAAGAAGGATGTCGAACGGCGTGTAGCGATAGGAAAAAAATTAATGGAGTACTTCAATACATAAATTCGAACCAAACAATATCAAAATCTGCTTGAGATGATAGTCCAGAATAATATTTTGTTACAAATTGTTTTACATACAAGAGTAATGTAGACGCGGAAAAAGATTGAGAGGATCCGAATAAATGTTGTAGAAATGCTAGCATTAGAGAAAATACGGAATGAAATTGAAGCTTAAGTGTTGAGTAAGATGAAGAAGAGCACGCTGAGATGTTTTGGGCATGTGGGATGAATTAACGAATAAAGACTAACAAAATAGACACGTAGTGCAAATTTTAGGGGAAGGCGTGCTAGAGGAAGGCCATGGAAAATATGGTTGAATCATGTGAATGATACTCTGAAAGAACAAACGTTGAAAATCAGAGAAATCGTGGAAGTTGCACGAGAAGGTGTATGGATTTAGAAGAGGCTGAGAATGTGTGTCGAAAAAGGAAGGTTTGTCGTTTTGTCCTCTTTGACTATCCTGACAGGGAGATGGTATGTATTTTCGTTCCACACTCGTTCTTGGACTTGAAAAATTTAACCAAAATAATCAGCATAGGAACAATTGTGACACAAATGGAATCATAATGGTAAATTTCGTATCAATTTGTGTCACGATTGTTTATACGTTGATTTATTATATGTTTTCAATTTTTCAACAATTCGAAGAAAAATATTGTAACGAAAAATTGAACAAAAAAAATAATAATCAACGTGTAAACAATTGTGACGCAAATGGAACCATAATTGTTAATTTCGATAAACGAATCAGTTAAAAAAAAACACAAATGTGTAAAATTACAAAAATTCACAAACATTCCAAAAGAAATTTAACCTTTGTATTTTATTTAATCCTTTATTCTTATGTTTAATCCTTTAGTTAGATTTTTTCATGCTATTTTTCAAATATTCTCCAGATAAGTTACTTCCACCTTTCTCTCAAATTAACTTTTAAAGGACTTTTATGAATTAACCTCCACAAATTTGGACAGAAAATTTTATTGCAGCACTTAATTTTTGTAATAACCAGTCTAATTAACTATCTCAAAGGGTAGGAAGCTTTTAGAAAAAAAAATATCTGCATTAACATTTAAAAGCGACGAGCTTTAATACTAAATCATAACTTTTCCCATAAAAGTTCAAGAGCTTCAGGCGAAGATGTGTATGAATAAACCCTAGTTTAAAGATAGTTTTACTTAATTCATATATTGCAGTAATCCCTAACCATTTTGTATTTACGAAAGCCTTTTTAAGTAGTATGGCCACCACTCTTTAAAGGTCTCGACAACATATGAAAGAATGGTTTGTTTATATTTCCGTTAAATTTATTATAAATTAAATAATAATAAAAGCATAAATACATATATCGTAACAGATTTTTTTTCTCATAACATTGGTATACACAAATAATTATCTTGTTGGTGTATGAAGTAAAGTTGGTCTTATATTTAGGCACTAATACATTCATTTCAATTAAAACAATAAATTAATGAAAAACATATAAACTTCAACTGACAACGCATGATTTTAAGTACTCAATTTTATGGAGTTATATGAGGAAAAAAAATGCTTTTTTTTTTATTTCGTCTGGAGTTGTTACGTCAAAAGATAAAGACGCTCGAAAATTACTCACTCTTTAAAATATTCTCGAGTTTTTTTCACAGAAAATCTTATTGGACTTAAAAATACTCTTCTGCGTCATTATTCAACATTAATAATTTACTATTTACCTATGCCAATGAACTTACAAATAATATTAATAAAATTCCAGTTTTAGCATCCTACTTTCGAATCCATCATATTTCCACTTGAATGCATTAAGTGGCGCTCATAAAATTATCGTGATCTACCTGTTGGATTCTCCGCCAATCATCTCTCAAAAGGATCTAAAGGAAGCTAGTTTTTGTGAGGAAATTCTGGTTTTGCTGGTTATGATGCAATTTGTGACTCATTTCGAAATTGATCTGCAGCAAATAATGGATAGGTTATCCAGGACTTGTCACGTTCAATCACTAAAAATCAGCACTACCCAGACTTTTCTATGTCACAGAATGTCAACTCACAGCCTAATATATTACTGGCAAGTAATAAACTGGACACATGTTGCAATCTGGGCTCAAAAATTACGAATTATATTAGGCTAGATGAAGATTTAAGGGCACTTATTGAAATTGTAGCAACAATTTTGGGTAGATTGGCACAAAGAGTCCGGGAAAACAATAAACTCACTATATACTTATTTTACTAGATTGTATCCAAAATGTGTTACTATATAAAAGTCAAACCTATACAACCTACAGTCACGAAAAAAGAAGGCTCAACACATTTCGGTGTTGGAGTATTTGCGCAAAATATTGAATATTTTGTGGCAGGATAAGATAACAAATGAAGAAGTTTTTAACACTTGCCTTAATGTGCTAAAAAAATCCGTCAACCACGGTGCTGGACGCTAAGCGTCCAGTAAAAAATGTATTTTTTAAATTAAAATTATGAAAAATCTGCTAGGTTATTTTTTGTAATTAGC
Organism: Odontocerum albicorne; assembly: GCA_949825065.1. Lineage (NCBI taxonomy): Eukaryota > Metazoa > Arthropoda > Insecta > Trichoptera > Odontoceridae > Odontocerum > Odontocerum albicorne. Next base: position 10,359,021 of record OX463862.1, read on the forward strand.
TATAAAAATCGTTTAATTGTGTATTTAAACGTCGAATAATTAAATAAAATATAAATCCTGGTCACTCGCTATCCATCACAGGATGGCAAGTGTTAATCAAGCAGGTGTTTTAAATAAAGTGATAACCCTTAAATGAAAAGGGCTACGCTGAATCAGCTATACAGTAAAAATGTATGAAGAAAAACTTCCAAAAAACATGCTATAAGATGCAATAGCAGACACGCTAAGCTGAGATTTAAAGTCACCTGCAAAAAAGATATATCATTAGCCCTCGATATTCTACACTGGAAGGAGCCCACAAAAAACGACACCTGTGTAGAAATATTTTTTTGTGATGAGCAGTTGGTTTACCGCTAGCATAGGAAGTGACTAACAAGAAAGTAGACTTACGAGGTGCTGTCCTACGAGGATTTGATCTATATTTGTAGCAGATGGGAAAGGAGGTACAGATCAAGGATAACACTCCACAGCCCGGTGATATGTCGGAGTTATTGTATCAGTGCTAGCCAAGATCACGGTATGATATCTATTTTATCAGCAAATGCGAAAAATTTATTAGATACTTTTTACAAATTCGAAGCCAAAAATAACTATAAAATATTTTTATATTAATCAAAATTATTTTCGACTGGTTGTGCACCCCCGGGATTATGTAGCTTGAAACTATTCAATATCTTGAGCAAATCCAAAGTTTACTGAACAGAGCTCCCCGAGTGGCGTGTCTTACATATTTGATTAACTTTAAACTCATCCTGATAAATAAGGAAAATTGTTTTCCTTGACATTAATGGTTTTGAAACAGAATTTACACATGTATTTTGGTTGAGTTTATGCTTCACACTTGAAAAGTTTTAATGATTACTTAAAAACAAAACAAGTACTCTCAACATCATTATCTAGTCATATATTTTTAATTTAGTTTGATTTGATTAAAATTTTATTATTTGCAAAAATTCAATTGAGAGAAAGGAAAATGAAGACTTTTTGGAGGTCTCTAGATAGGCGTGAATAACTTATGCAAATGTAAAGCATGTGATGAGCAATAACTGATGCGAATGTAGAGCATGTGATGATCAATAAATGATGCAAATGTAGAGCATGTGATGAGAATAACTGATGCGATATAGAGTATATAATAAGGAATAACTGATACGAATATAGATCATGTGATGAGGAATAACCAAAACGAATGTAGAGCATGTGATGAAAAATAATTAATGATAATGTAGAGCACGTGATGAGGAGTTGTTGGATATGATTTTGATGTGCTTGTTGAAATAAAGTGCGGTTTCTTGGAATTTAAGTATGTGTAAAAATGTAAATGTGAATATTTCAGACGGATTTTTTTGTAGTTAGGACAGATATGAAATTGTTTTTATCTCGGATTTTTTTATAGTTAGGACTAGTGAAGTTGGTTTCTATATCCACCAAATGTTTGATTTTCCAACTTGTCGCGTACTTTTTTCTCTACGGTTCGCCTTTTCATTACAACTATTCAAATAATAAATGTTGTACTGAGGAAAATAAAATTGCATTTATAATGTTTAGATAACATAGTAAAATTATTTACCAAAAGAAATACACTTCCACTAAAAAAAATAGTTCACGTTTAGTACTTGATTAAGAACTTGTTTTTTTCATATTCTTTCACTCTTTCTTTATTTACAAAGTATTCATAAACATTATTGAGTTTTTGTTCTTGTTTTTTTTTTGTAAATGTATTATGCTGGTTTGCATGTTTAATAATTTAAAACTTATTTTAACCTGATTCACTTACATAGTTTACATTCGAGAATTTATAGTAAGTTCGTATAAAGAAATATTATATTTAAACGTGGGTGTTTTTATAATAACTTTTGGTCACTTATTATCGTCAGAAACATAAATAAATTTAAATCTTTTTTTTCGTACAGTCTCCCTCACACAGTTGGATGTTCAGGTGTATCATTTATGAGACAGTCTTAGGAGTAGCCCTGTAAATCTCCTGCAGTTATACTGGAAATAAATATACTGAGTAATCTTCCACCATATGATCAAGTGTCTGGACCATTCCACATGAGCGCAGTGGGGAATCAAATGAAACCCCACCTATGAAAAGCGTGTGCACTGCAACCGTGGCACAACCTAAGATGGTTCAGGGTACACCACAATCCTTGTGTCAGGTCAAATCCTTAGACCACTCACAAGGTGGAGGTCTCCGACTAAGGACATGTTATTTGATGAGTTTAAATTTCTCTCAGCTAATTGTTCTCTCTCGATCCTGATAGGTTGTCGCGATCTAAAGGAAGTCGGAGGAGGGTAGAAAATATTGACTTACATTGATGGCGCGTAATTAAGATGTATCTTCTAATAATTCTTCATTAAGGCATCTTCACGTCTTGGCTTAGGTTAATTTCTCCATATCCTAAATTTGCAGCTTTCCTTATTCTTAATTTGCTTGATTTTAGAATTTCGATTTATTTTTATGCCGGGATAAATAACATAAATTTAAATAATTTATTATGGTTTCTAAAAATTTCAAAAATATGTGAGTTAAAGAAAAAATGTAATAAAATATGCTCTCAAATATCTCTTATATGGAAAGTTTTAACTCCAATAGTTTTTGTGTTTACAACGATATACGAGTACTTCAGGAAATATGACTTAATTTTTTTTCAAAAAAAAAAAAAAAAGAAAGTCGTGTGTGGAAAGGTAAGAAATATTACATCTATCGGAATTCGGAAAAGTTTCATATTTTTCAACTCTGCGGAACGTTCTAACATCCACAAATCATTATTCCGCGAAGCCACAAACGCTCGTAAATTGGATAACTATTTCATCGATGAAAATCGCTGACAGGGTGAAAAGTGAAAAGGTAAAAATTTTGATCGCCGAATATACGAGAAAAATCCTGAAAACAAATATTTTGAAGATTTAAATTTTATTGATGCTGTCAATATTCAATTCGAACTTATTTTTAAGTACTCGAACTTATTTTTTTAAGAAAATCAAATTAAACAGTTTTGACGAAACATTTTTTTAAATAAGTTTAAGTTGTTTTATCATTTAATGCCCTTACAAATTGTGGTTAATCCTTAGGTTGTATAAACAAAAAACTATTTACAATGCTTGCCTTGTAATCTTTATTTATGGTGTGAGAATTTCAAGATTGACTATATTAATTTATTTATAACAATAAAGGGTTTGTTATCGACTGTTAATCACACAAAAAAGTATAAGAAACCTGTACGTACGTCCATAGTAGGTACATGCATAGTAATATAGCAGAGGTTTTTTTATTCTTAAATGACTAATTAAGCCAATGATTCCTAATGGAGACAATATTTTTTAGGAGGCGTTGAGATAAATAAAATTATTAGAAGGACATTAAGACTTTCAAGGGGGTCGTTGAAGGCTTTTTTAAACATTCCAATAATGAAAAAATCTCAACCTGACCATAAAGCTCATCTTGTACACTTTATTCTTCTGGTAACTGCTTTTATTCAGTAAATTTTTGTTTTTGTATCTCGTTAAAACAGCTTTAATCGCCATAAATTTAGTACTTGAAAAAAAAATCGGCTATAAATTGAGAGTCGTTGAGATTTGAGACTTTTTATTACGAAACTGCAACCGAATATTGAAGAAACCAAAAAAACATGAAATCCAGGGTTTGCATAAATATTGTAGTAATGTTTATATTTATTCCAGGTTTTATAATCGTTTGACTCAGTAAAAGTTTTATATCTTAAACAATTTATCGTTTTAAAAATACAAATAAACGAAAATATAAAATTATTTAACACATTTTTTAACTTCTTCACGTTACAAAAACTAAAAATATTCAATTTCAAACCAGGGAATTTTTCACTTATCCTATGACAGTCCATGAAGGAGTTGGTCCTAAAAATATTGGTTAACATTGATTTAGATATGTACATTTGGTAATCATTGTAAGAAGGTTTTAGTTTATAAATTCCACTTTATTAAGTTTCATCCACAGTTTGACAATTGCGAAGCATCTGTCACTTATTTAATAAAAAGTATGTAGAACTTACAAACAATTTTTCATTTTACTGTCTATAATTTTTTTGTTAGATCTTTATCCTAAATCGATTATATTTGACAACATCACTTTTAAAATTTCTAAATGAAGTTGATAGTTGACTTTAAAAAAAGCTTGACCATATATCTAAAATAACCACGATTTCTCAAACTGTTCGAACTATTTTAAAATTTATTTATTTTATCACAGGTATGGGATTTAACATTGTTGAACTCCATATTTGAATAATTAATGAAAACTTATTTGTTATTCCACTAATAATAGTAATGCCCCATGGCTTGTACTGATTCTTTACATATTATATTTAGGAAGATTAATAAAAATCCCGGTTTTTACGAGAATAATACATAAATCTGACTGGTGTCATGTTAAATCGAAAATATGTGTGGTATTTTAGTTCAAATATTTTATTTATAGGGGTTTGTTTCATCGTATTTTCGATGCATGGCATTTGGTGTAAAATGATATCTCATTTAAAAAAAAGTCAAGTTTGTCTATTCTAACTTTCGTTTAATTTTCATTTTTTCTTTTTTACAGGTAAGTGAATTTATGAATATGAATCAAGATAATTTATTCCTGATGCAACATTTAGATGAATCCGCTTGAAGAGTTCATAAGGTAATGACATATTAACTTTGATAAATCTGTAGTACTTTTTAATCTTTATTATTTAAATAAAAGTAATTGTCCCAATATATGTGTTCATAACTGAATTATTTGATCATATTTAAATTTTCTGTTCTATTTTTCTTCAACGTATATTTTTGATCATATTATTCTTTTAAAATTCAGTGATAGCATTCCGCTCAGTCATGTTTAGAGAAAATTGGAGAAGAATTGTTAACGATTTGGAAATAAATCGCAATCAGTTGGTGATGTTCGTCGAAAAATGAGAATATGATAAGGCGAAAACCTTGAAACCGGTAGGATTATACCGTTACAAAAAGTGGAGTAAATAGTGTTTGATAAAACCAAATCGCAATATCGTTAAACCTCCACAATGTTAATGCCTTAACTATAAATAATATAAAAGAATAACTCAGAAGAATTAAATTAATATACGAGTAAACGTCCGGGGTAAATCACACTTGACCAACTATTTCGGACTTTAAACTAGTATATTCGATTTTGTCTGTTTTTAGGTTTCTTTAGATTGATTTCTCTTTTATGTTATTGATGAATTTTGTGTAAATGCATTATAATTTGTACTATTTATACATTTATTATCATTATTTATATAGTTCTTGCATTTGGTACCAATTAATTACAATGAAAATTTAGAGCAAGTTGATGGATTGGTTATTCAAGCTGTACTTTCTCAGATAATTTATATTATTTATTTATTGTAATTTACTTTTATCAAATACTGTTTATTCCACTTTTTTGTTCGTTCACAAAAAAGTGGAATAAACAGTGTTTAATAAAAATAAATTACATTGTATTTAAACCTCCACAACGTTAATGCCTCAACTATAAACAACATATTATTTATTTTACACATGACAAGAAACATACATAATTTTCGATAAACAACATGTTATTTAATTTGGACATACAATTTTAAAGGATCTGGGTTAGTTGCCTTTCATTGGTCGTGTCCCCAGTAAACAAGGCCTGTCTCACTGAGGACATATAGCATGAAAAGTTAAATCAATACTTCTTTCCGATTTTTTATTATATAAAGCCTCGTTGCACATTCTCATCAACCTGACAAACAGTGACACTCAATTACATATGTTTATATCACGCGAATCAAACCCCTCACACTTCATCACTCCAGACAGACCAAAACGTTCATCCCACAATAAACCGCACATAATCATAAAAAAATAACAAAACAATACCACACCCAAACCTTTGTTGCAAGTCATTCCTCTTGCAAGACCAAGTACTCAAACTTCTGTCGCAACATTAACAACCACGCTCCGATCGACTGCCTAAATTGTTTTACTTATTGATTTCGGCAGTAAATTATTGAAAAGTTAAGAGAGATATTGAACGTAGTGTAGCAATAGGACACCCAGTCAATGGAATGCTAATATATATACTTGAATTGGATAAGATTAAACTCCATTTATTAATTTATTTTTCAAGCCCTTTGCGCACTTAAGGGTTTCCCATATTCGTACAAAAACCCCACGTAATAAGTACAAAAAAACATGTATAAAACAATTCAAAATGTTTAGACTTATTTGATAAGAACAATAGTAAAATGAATATGAAACACTTAAATATTGTTGCAAAATGTAGCATGTTTAATTGTTTAGAATATGAAATTATTTCAAGTAACGGATAACGGATGACGCCGCGTATTTCGCACTTGGCGGGAGATTGGATTTACATTTTTTACGAAACGTGTTGTCGCGTCGACACTTCTCAACGTACTGACCTCGAACCGGTCTCGTTGTGGAGGGGAAGGGTCAGGCTACACGGAAGTGTATCCAACATGTCGAAAATAATATCCATCCGGTCGTGAGAGCCTCAGTACACTTACTTTCTGGATACGCCTCGTATTACACTAAATTTAAGACTTTTTTCCTGAAGGAGTTGAGCGACACATGAAACACGTCTATATGAGGACACACATGGTTAAAAAGTGTGATTGTTCTACCTACCGGCATTTTAGATTATAGTCAACAACTGTATTTTGGTGCCAAATTTGATCTATGGAAGCGAAACGTGGACGTTAGAAAGACTGATAGGAGGCGAATGAATTCTGTAGAAATGCGTGCACTAAGAATACATGAGATGAAAATGAAAGGCAGAATACGGAATGAAGTGATATAATTTGTAGAAAAATCTGGCATTCTTCCCTCTTTGCCGCCTCCATCGGGGATAATTTAAAAAATTTTTACGATCATGTAACGTTCCAATTTTTTTGTCTGGTTGATTGAAAGATACGACCACGTGTACGCAAATGCGTAAACAAGATACTTCCACGACCTCCGTGGCCTGGTGGTAAGAGACTTGTCTGCCGATACGGAGGTTGCGGGTTCGATCCCCACTGGAACCCAAATTTAAAAAAAAATAGGATTCCAGTCTGGTTAACACTTAGGGCCTATAAAAAACATATTTTTGGTTGGTTGGAAGAGATTGCCACATGGCAATAAACTCGCCAGATTAAAAAAAGAAAAAAGAAAAAAGATCGCTGTGTCATTAAGCCAGCCAGAATAGTATTAAATGAAATGTTACTGATTAAAAACAACCTAACATATATTGTCTTTATGGATAGAAGAAATAATATCAAACGAATTTGTTGTGATTAGATTGACATGAATATAAATTATTTATTTATTTATTAAAGCTTTCTATTATTTATTTGCTGAAGGCTATACCTATATATAAGTTTATTTTTTAAGAACTGTATAACTAATCTAATTTCTCTTTTATAACTATGAGCTTACTTTATTTTAATTTCTTATATCTTATTTATTTTTAACTATATTTCAATATATGCATTATATCAGTATACTTCTACAGTATTTTTCCTCACTCTTAGAATTTTCAAAGAAAGTTTCTTGTCATTCTTGCTCCATTGATTATTTATCTAGAACGAAATGTTCACAAGATATTCAACAGAAACCATAAATAACCCAAATATTTCCTGCTGAAGGCTTTTAACTGAAAAGAAGTCGAAGGTTCCTGAAGTAAATAACATCTTATCACTTCCGGCGAGCCTTGCCAAGCTGACATTTTAGTGTACCCTCGATAGAAATCCTTTTTTTCCTAAATCAACATCAAATTTTAATACGGATGCATGTTAGTACCAAAACTTCCGAAATTAAAGTTTGCTTGTTAAACAGGGAGATTTCTTCTTCATGCGACATATTGAAGCATGTTATAAAGGGAATGAATTCAAGTAAACAAGACGCTACGCATAGCATACGGTGCTACGCATAGCTTCAATTTTTTTAAAAACGTTTCTTAACTGTTAAAAAAAATGTTTTCCTGTAAAGGACCGAAAAACTTTTATATGTATTCTCAAAAAAGATAAATAAGTTAAAAAAACTTTGTCTCTGAAGACCACATTAGACACATTACCGATCCGACATATCAACTAAAAGCTAAATTGTGAAAACAATAAAATCCTTACTCGATTGTTATTTATTCAACACTACATCAGGACGTGGATGAAAATAAATTGTATTAATTTTATTATTGAATTATTTCAACGAGCATCTATAAAAATTAAAATAGTGTAAAATATTTTATTACAAATCCGAACTTCCTTAAATATTGTCGACAATAATGTGCTATTTAATTTAACTTTTTTTTTACTTCGGACCAACTTCTGAGTATTCCGGGTAAATCTGGATATGAAATGAATAATATATGATATATATAAAAATTTTCAACCGTAACAAAGTTTGATGTGTTTACCTGTGCGTAAAAAAAGAATTATGACAATACACTTACAACAAATGACAGACCTATTTTTCATTTTGAAAACATTTTGATTTATTATAAATTTATCTTGATGGTTTCTTCATTCATTCATACGGCGATTACCTTCAATATATCTAAATGCACAGTTACAACAAGACCTAGACTCTCTAGTCTCCTGGAGTGAGCAAAATCATCTTCTGTTCAACATTAATAAATGTGTATGTGTATCTTATAGTCGATCGTTTTCACCAATCCACCATCAGTATAATATACAGGGAGTGGCACTAAACAGTTTCTGAATTCAAGGATTTGGGCGTAACCTTCGATGTCGGACTCACGTTCGTTAACCATGTCTCACGTTTGATATCGGACAGTTACAAACTACTCGGTTTTATAATGAGAATATCAAGAGAATTTAACAGCACCGATATCCTCCGAAACGTATATAATTATCTAATTAGAACCAAATTAGAATATGCATCTACGGTTTGGGCTCCTTATCAGCTCAAATATAAAAACAATATAGAACAAATATAGAACAAATACAAAAAAAAACCCTCAGATATGTACGGTACAGAACAAAGGGCGATTACCCAAAATATGATCACCATGCCGAACTTCTCACGGTGTGTAACTATAGAAGCCTCGAAACAAGAAGGCAAGAATCCATTGCGATATTCCTAATAAAGGTTTTCCAAGGTTCTTTTAACTGTCCCGCGATTCTAGAAGCACTATGTTTATATGTACCCAATAAATATAGCCGTGCAAGGAATCACCCTCTGTTCTACATACCAACTTACAGGACGAATATCATGGCTAAACACTCAGTCACGCGTGGTATAGAGATATTGAACCAACTGAATGACACGGTTGATATATTCTCGGTACCGTCTAGCAGTATGAGAAGAATCCTGGCTGATATTATTCCTAACGAATAAGCTAACGCTAGAAGCAGACCCTCTTTGTGTAACAGGAGAAATCCGTGCAAAGTGGATAAAAAAAAAATTGCAATTCGGGTATTTAAAAGTGCGTTGACCAGAGACAATATTATCTACGACTCCATTAATCAAGCTTTTGGGTTGAGAACATCTGGTATAGACAAGAAACCTCTCGGCCAATTATTGAAAATATTAGCAACACTACCTCACGTAAAATTATTACAACCCTCACTCTCATATTCGGCATGTATTATTACCAGACGAACTTTTTGACTAGGCGGGGAATCTTTTTTGACCCTCGGATAAAAGTCAAACATCTTAACTAATTGGCCACAGAGGTCGAAAGTGTTACGTTTTTTTTATATACAGAACAACTTGGTGAATTTATTATCAAATGGTAATTTCTTTTAACCAACCAAATAGATTATTTTATAAATCAACCAGACTATTATCTTTTTCTTTGGACTTCATCAGGAATGAAATTCGAAACCACCCAGTATTAGAAATCAAATGTTCTACCAACTTTACCAGGAGATCTTCAGTTAGCTGAATTTTCTATACAAGTAAATACTTGTGAAATATTTATTTATTTTGTTTGAACAACAAACAAATTTTATGGGACAAAATATTCCCAACGGTAATAAATATTTTTATTTCTGATATTAAATAAATAAGTTATGTTATAAAGGGAAGAAAATATGATATCGTCATTGAAATTCAGCCTAAAAAACGAATGAGAAGTATAAGAGATAGTGAGATAAAACTCACAAGATATAAAGTTATTAATGTTTAATTTATTTATTTTTACTAACAATACAGGCTAAATTCAATTCAAGGGTCTTTCAAATTGAGTGGTTTTTTTATTCTTGGATAAAACACACATGACGTCGCGAACTTGCCTGGGTCTTGTGACATTTGAGAAGTGTAACGTATGACATTTATAAAAATCGAATCGTATAGAAAACAACAACGCCTTCAAATTTTTTTATGTATCGTAATCTCCGGAAACGGTGATGTTAATTGGCCACCAAGATAATGTGATCTGACACCGTTGGACTATTTTCTCTGGAGTTACGTGAAAAACCTGGTCTATAAGAATGACCTGATCAATTCCTGAACTGAACAACGAAAATATTCGCGTTATTGGTGAGCTAGAACCGCAATTACGCCAAAATGTCATGGAATTTTTTTACAAAAGAGTGGACCTTTGTGAAGCTGCAAGAGGTGGACATTTGGTGGATATCATTTTTTGTGTTTAAATGTCATACATTCTACTTTAATAACAAATTAAATGTTTTTTGAAATAAAATCAAATTGTGTGTATTATTCAATAATTAGAAAAAAAAATTAAAAACCTCTCAATTTGAATGACTCTTTACATAGGAAAATAATAAACGGGGGCATAATGTATGACAGATTAAAAAGTAAAGTGAGTAGGGATAAATGTCAACTTAAGGTTGATGTGTTGAAGATACAAAAAAGTAAAGTGAGTAGGGATAAATGTCAACTTAAGGTTGATGTGTTGAAGATACAAAAAAGCACTCTTAGATGATTTGGACATGTACTTGTAGAACGAATAAATTAAGAAAAACTAATAAACAAATATGTAAAGGGTGAATATGAGTAGAAGAGGTGGCAGCCAAACACCAAGAAAGGCGTGATTGAATCAAGGAATAATTTAAAAGAATGAAATGTTAAAAGTCAACGAAATAACATAGTAAGAGTTCTATGAAAACTTCTATGGATGTTGAAAAAGTGTAGGATGTGTGTCGAGATAGGAAAGTTTGGCGCTTTATATCCTCGGTCTACCATCACAAGAATATAGCGTGATAGTATTTATGTATTGTATATATTTTTAAACACAAAATATTAATAGTCACTAAAATAAGCTTTCCAGCGTCCCCAGGTTTAGAAGAATATTTTCTTTGGCTTTTGATAATGAGGTATGAATTTGTGTAAAAAGGGCTGTAAAATGGTTAATGCAGTGTACTCCTTTTTTATGACATTTCAACACCCTTTTCAGTGATCAAAGAGCCCAGATAATCAAACTAAAACATATGTATCAAGTCCTTATCATTTCAAATGGCCGAATCTGAACTTTTTATTCAGTTATGAAAAGTACTCAAAACTGAAAAAATATACAAAAAATATTAAAAAATTAAATTGAAGGAAAGATGAAAGAATAACTCTTGTCAATGATTGTTTTTAAGTTTGCGCAATAAAATCGTCAACCATCAGTTGAGCAATAAAATCGATACAAATCTCCATTCTCTCAACAAATTGTGCATTTTCCTCCCAAAGAAGAATGTTGCTGTCCTTAGTAAAATAATTTACTCTTAAATGATTTTAGAGATGTTTGTTATCTTCATTTTACTGAGGAATTATTGTTGACTGAAAAAGCTCCAAAATGTGTATATTTGATTTATTTTTATGATCATATATCTCAATGTTGTGCTAAACTCCAATGGCATAAAAGAAGGCAGAGAAGAAATCTCCACGTTATATCAACCCTCTAACGAATGTTATACAATCAAAGCTGTTCTAGAGTTTTTTCAAGAAAGTTTAAACAAAATAATTTGTATAATAAGACATCACACATCATTTTCTTATGATGAACCAAACAGTATCAAAACTTGATGAATTGAAAGTCCACGACAGTATTTGGTGCCAACTTTGACATATTAAAATGAACCGTGGAGATGGAAAAACACTAAGAGGATCCAAATCAATTCTGTATAAATACGTAAAATGAAGAGATTTTATGGAGTGACAATCTATGACAGAATATGGAATAAAGTGATTAAGGATGGATGTAAACTTAAGGCTGATGTATAAAATGAGATGAAGAAGAGCACGCTGAGATGGTTTGGGTATTTGAAATGAATGAATGAAGAAAAACTAACACAACATATACATAGTACAAATGTGAGTGGAAGGGTGTGAGAGGAAGGCCAAGGAAAGTTTGCTTGGATGAAATGAATGAAATTCTGAAAGAAGTTTGTACGTCGAAGAGGCTGAGGACTTGTGTTGAGATAGGAAAGTCTGGTGCTCTATCCTGTCTGTCTTCCCCGAAAGTGAAATGGCGTGGTGGTATGTATGTTAATTAGAAAAATAAACTAAAGAAGCATTAATTATCTCAAAATATTCGTTTTCAATAACTTCCGTACGATTTCTACCCTTACCCCTATTTTCTTTGAGATTAATATTTTATTGAGTTTTTGGTTATGTTTTTTTCCCTGTGCTCTTTTTATACACTATGTTAAAGATACATCAATGTTTATCAATAATAATTATGTAACGAAAACTGGTTGGTTGAGAAAAAATGCTTTGAAGCGAAAATCCGCCAGATGTATTTGCATTAAATTATATCTCCATGCGAACAGTAAATAAGAAATAAAATAAAATATATAGCTACTGAGAAGAAAAATTCAGGAACCATTTAAAAAGTTTTATTCAAGGAATAAAGAGCAAACTCTTTTGTATTAGGTCGAAATAAAATTGCAAAAAATTCTTGTTACTTTGGAGGCAATTTAAAATTGAAATTTCGCCTGAAAAATTCTGAAAATAATTACATTTCCATATTCATATATTCAAATAATGCAACGTTTTTGTTTGCTGCAAATTTCAATGAGAACTTTGAAGGCATAAAATTATTTGACGTACAAAGTGAAATGCATAGCCTTAATAACTTTTATTTGAAAGAAATGAAATTTATAATGAAAGTTTAATATCGAGATTTGAGTAAAAGAAAATCGATTTGTTGATATGCTCGTGTACCATCACGCCTTATCACTTTTGGAGAATTCAGAGAGGACAGATCTCAGCGCCTTTTTATCCACGCACATAGATCTTATATCGTCCATATCCATACATCTCGTCATGTATGCTCTCCTTTTTCTCATAATTCATACATTTTCATCAGTTAACTTTTTTACGACTATCTACTTCCACTCTTTCCTAGCTTTATATGCGTTCCTGACATATCTACATTTGATTCATAATTCTTTCTTTTAATGGGAAAAAAATCATCTGAAGATTCCTTATTTAATTCTTCTTATAACGTTCAAATCTAACAAATAGTAACCCTTTATCTTATTTTTTTATTTATTTATTTAACACTTTCATTGCAATACAATCTGGCGGGCTTATTGCCAGGCGGCAATCTCTTCCAACCAACCAGACAAAAGTAAATGAAGCAAGTTACGTGGTCGCATAAATCATTCAAATGACTATCCATCCCCACGAAATCCATAAACATATACGTGAGAACATGCCCACGAACCCCACAAAGACGGACAATCACCCGAGCACTATTTTTCATATAAAGTGAGATATCATCAATCAAAAGGAAAGGAAAGGATGGTGGAGAGGAAAGGAAAAGAAAAATCAGGAATGAAACACGTTATTTTACTGACTAGAAATTAAGAGTTTTTTCAGTCGCTTCTTAAAGCATGCCAAGGACGGAGCGAGTCTTATATTGGTTTGTAACTGATTCCAGAGTCTCACTGCATGGACAGTAAAGGACGACGTGAAAAAAGAAGAGCGGTGAACTGGAAAGGCCAATAAACAATCTCTGTTTGAGCGTAGCGCTAATCCATGATTGGAAAGACGCTGAAAATTTTCGGCGAGATAAGAGGGTGCGGCGGGACAGTTAAGGATATTATACAATAGAGACAGTATGTGAATTTGGCGTCTATTTCTAACATTCAACCAGTTCAATGCCTTCTGGTATGAAGTTATATGATCGTACTTTCGTAGGTTGAAAATAAATCTTAGGCACACATTTTGAAGACGCTGTAATTTGTCCAGCTGTTCCTCTGTAACATCCAAGTAACATACGTCCGCATAGTCCAGAATCGGAAAGAGCAGAGATTGTACGAGTAAAATTTTGGTTTTAGTTGGTAGAAATCTTTGCAACACTTTAAGGGAATGAAGGCTGAAGAAGATCCTTCGGCTTACCTCATTTATTTGATCTCGCCATGAGAGAGTGTTATCTATTAGCACTCCTAGGTTTTTAACAGTTTTATGTAATGGTATAATAGAGCCATCAAGTAATATTGGAGGAAGTAAGTCAGTGTTGAATTTACCAAGAAGCTGAGGGCTGCCAATTTTTTCTTACTCTATCAAACATTGTCATATCAAATTTTCTACATAAGAAACACATTTATATGACGTTTATTCTACAATCATCACTTCCTTTCAATGCCCAGGTCTTGCTTCCAAACATCCAGATTAGTGCTTGTTATTTTGCGATTTACTTATTAACTAAAATTATACTAAGTGTACAATATTTAACCTATTACATGCAGCAACACACCTGCTTCTCTGGAAACATGCACCCCAAAAAACATTTTTTTTCAATTTGTTTCAAGCTTTCATCGTTTACCCCATACGCAATATCAGTTTATTGTTAAAAAGTTCTTTGCACTTTCGTTGAATACAGTATTAGCGGTGCAATGCCGCACGATAACGCACTGGACTTCCGTGTGGAAGATCACTGATTTGAACCCTGCGCTGTGCTACTCCCCTCAAACGTCCCTGACATATTTTCCGCCTAGTATTTGGGGTATAAGGATATATATGACTTCGGTCATATATATTATATACAAAATAAAAAATTGATAAAACATTCCAGTGTACTCCGATCAGATCATTTCAGTGTACCATTGGATCCAGTACAGCGGTGTGGCAATAAAATTTACTGGGGTGCAACAGCTCACTTCCTTAAAGAATAGAAAATAAGAAAGTAACAAAAAAACTCCACAGCACAGCTTCGTTATCCAATTAAATTGACGTTGGGATGGCGAGAGGATCCTTCACTTTGAAGTTCAACATCCTTGACGACGATACAATACAATCTGTCAAATTTATGTAAATGTTTGTTTTATTAATGTAAATGTTTGTTTTATTTAGCTTATACACAAACAACAAATCTATTAATATACCAAAATAAGAATCTAAATTTGTTATATTATTTATAATTAAGGCATTAACATTGTGGAGGTTTAAACACGTTGTAATTTGTTTTATCAAACACTGTTGATTCCACTTTATGTAACGGTATAACGGTCTGATCATTGTCACCGTGAAAAGCGTACATTTTCTATCGATGATGCCAAATTCTTACATATCAGTAGTAACGGAAATAAATTGGACAGATTAGAGGCCATAGAAATTTCTTAGTCAGTGCATCGAGATGAACATCTGGCAAACACATATATCCCAAGAATCTCTCCGCTGCTCGCCGAGGCTGTCCGATGCCTTCCCCAATCCCCAGCCCCCACCCAAATGTTTACCGTTAGAAGAGTGTATCTCGGTACCAGTTTGAACAGAATTCTGTCTTGTTTGTGCTCCCCTGGTGATGAGGTGAAAGCCTTGAAATCAGTAGAGTTATACCGTTACAAAAAGTGAAATAAACAGTGTTTGATAAAACAAGTTACGAAATCTTAATTTGTTTATTTATTTACTTTAAATAATTACAAACGCATTAATCCTCGTAATGTACATCTGTCATTTTAAATCATAGAATTTATTTTTACACTTCATGGCAATCTATGTTAACCTAACAGAAATATGATTTATTGCTATTTGCTATTATGTGACAAGCACATCCTTTCCCGTTTTTTTTTAAATATGGTTCTCAGGTCAAAAGACATGGGTCTCGCCAACTAGGCAACGGAAGTGAAATACCGAGATTCGGTGTAAAAAATATCTGCCTCGCTGGGCGTCATGTGCTCAGTTCCCATTACAGTTTCATAAGGGTTTAAGTCAGGTTTACACTTAAAACCTCCAGTTGGTTAAATATCTATTTGGTTGGTCGGCATAAATTATCATTTGAAAATACACCCGACAGGTATATATCTATACTCTACTTTATACATCAAAAATAGAATTCACGTGCTGGAATTGAAGATTTGATTTTTTTGTACTTGGTTCTGATCTCAAATTCTGGGTTTTTGATGAATATTTTAAAATGGGGAAAAACTGTGACTTACCAACTGGACGACATCATTGGCCTAAATTGTAAAACTTATTAAAAATTATTCTTGTCTAGTTTTCAAGGTCTCTTCAACATATTTTTGATTGGTTGGAAAAGTTTACCACATAGTTAGAAATTTGGCGAGTTGTACTGTTAACAACAAAAATGTAGTTAAAAGGGTTTATAAATACGCTTTTTAAAAGTAATTTTCTAATAAACAGTTATTGATGATATCCTTATAAAGGTTTAATAGGCAACAATGTTATAAACTTGCCAGTATATCAAAGAAATTTATCCCGAAAACCTATCTGGGCCTGAAGAGCAAACCTTCTCTACAATCAAAGCTCTGAAGATTTATAAGCTGCCAAGAAAAATCTGAAGGGGCTTAAACCTAGTCCCCAGATGTCACAACTGCTGTGCCTTCTTGATATACAAATGGTTACGGAGTCACCGCTAAGCAAACAAGTACAGACCACGGAACATGTTTGTTTGTATTGTAGACATTACAATACTGAAATATATATTTAAATTGAAAAACTTTAATTTCTTACCTAATCTTTCAGAAAAACACATAGTTAAAAATGTGTCTTTTTTATTATCTTATATGAATAAATGTGTTTCTAAGAGTTATGTGTAGTTAATAAGATAACTGTATGCATAACCATGTATTTTTCGGTTGTCCTTTGCAAGAGAGATTCGATTTATTAAAAGCCATATCTTTACAGCATCCAATGCATGTTGGGAACTTTTCCACTTATATGATTTATCGATTGTTGCAATATTTTTTTAAGCTTAATCAGTTGAAACTTTAAATTATCTAAATTTATCAATTTTTTATTCAGTTTTGTAATATTGACTTATGTTATTGCATAATTTCCTTAATATGGCGACACAAATAATTTTAGTTTGGGTGGATTGCCATTTCGAAAAAAAATCTAACTAACCAGCAAGATGTTAATAAGGCTCTAAGTGAAAACCACTTGAACTCTTTTTAAAATAAATTGAATTCGTACAGGAATCAACCCTGTAATCGGTTTTTGTAGCTACTCAGCATTATTGTTTATTTTTTCTATTTTAACGTGAAGGTGGGAGCTATTTTGGCTTAGGAGGCACGCAGCTCCAATACGGGGCTAAGTTGCAGAGCGGCCAGGGGCTGAGCCTCTAGTGTAATTTGAATTATTTTGAGAAATGCTTGCATTTTTCAGTAAAAAAAATGTATTATAATGTAATAATATATAGAGTCAACGACTCTTCAATTCACTGAGAAATCTAAGGTGTTAACAGCAGCAAACATAAAGGGTAAGACTCGTTTGACTCATTTGAGAGTTCTGTTGTCTTAAAACCATACGAGAAAGAATGAGATAAAAGAAAATATTATAATGAATGACAATTTTTTATGATGTGAGATTCATACAATGTTAAGATAATATCAAAGGCGATATGATATAATATATACTGATCTATAATTGAACGACAAAACAGATAATTAAGATTGTTATCTAAGACTGTCACATTGGCACCGCGCCAAAGATCAGACAGACAGGGAGGTCTCGAAAGCCCATGGGACGGGTCGAGTGCCTGACTAGGGTGATGTCTGGGTACTTTGTCAGCGTGCTGCAATATGTTGAGTCATCTTAAAATGTTTTGTTATCTTCTGGCAAATCTGTGTCCCTCATCATCATCGTCATGAGTGAGAATATCGTAAAGAGATAGTGGATATCATCTATCTTAGTCAGGGACAGAACTAGCTTTTAATGTGCCCTACCCTAGGTTTTATTTTTGGGGGCCTTATTTTTTAGAAAAACAATAAAAAAAACAAATGTTATAGTTTTCAAACATTTCTTGTTTATACAAGAAGTAAATAAGATAATTCATATTTATTTATAAATAACAACAAACATTTCAATAACATGACTTTGAATTTCATTTCAGGAAATTTACTATCAACATCACCATAAATAATTAATATTATATATTTTTTTTAACCTGGCGAGTTTATTGCCATGTGGCAATCTCTTCCAATAAACCAGAAAGATGTTTTTATAGGCCCTAAGTGTTAACCAGACTGGAATCCTATTTTTTTTTTAAATCTGGGTTCCAGCGGGAATCGAACCCGCAACCTCCGGATCGGCAGACAAGTGTCTTACCACCAGACCACGGAGGTCGTCCTCGTATCTTTGACGATATTATATTCAATCGAAGATATCAATCTCCCCACCACCCACACTGTTATGGACGAAAAATTAATCCCCCATCCAGCACAATCTACACTAGAGTGAAATGGCCGTGTGGTAACGCACTGGAATACCATGAGAAAGGTCGTCGGTTCAAACCCCGCGTTTTGCTACTCTCGAATGACACAAGCATTTTTTTTCGCCTAGTATTCGGGGTTATAAAGATACCTTTAACTTCGATAATATAATATTCTTCCAAAAAATATACATAAAAGCTCATTCCGGTGTGCTCCAATCGTCTCACTTTAGTGTACCATCGGATACAGAACAGCGGCATAGCCGGTGAGCCTGCTGTTGGGCAACGGCCCACTCACTTTAAAAAAATCCACGGCATAGCTTTGCTTTCGAACTGAATTAATATTTGACTACGAGAGGTACCTTAAACATATTTCTGATTAGTAGGCAGAGATTACCACGTGAGAATAAGTCCGGCAATTTATACTGAATACAACAAAAGTATTATGAAACATTTCCGCAAAACAAAACATGGCAAAGTGAAGTCACATGTTTGGATAATACAATATTTGTTATTATTATATTATGCAACTTTTTTATCAGTTCTATTCTAGGCCTCGTTTCGTAATGGGTCCTGTGCCTGTTGTGTAAAACTTGTTATGCCACTTTTATTCATTATACATATAATATATTAATAATTTTATTTTATATAATTAATGTTCCCTTAACTATTTTGTAGAAAAATCTTTTCTTAGGTCGAGTTTTATAAAGCACAATTTTCGTGTTGCATAGGAACACTTTAAAATTTTATGATACACAGCATATTTATGATAAAGCTTTGTATTTTTTGCCAATAATTTTAAGTACTTGTATAACCTGTCACATGTTCATTTGTATATAAAGGCACTGTTGTGTCGTTAATTATATAATATAAATAAATAAATATAATCTACAGAAAAACACAAATTCAGATGTCAAAGAGAAAGATCCTTTTGTTATATCGAGTTTTATAATGCACAATTTTTGTGTTGATACACAGCATATAATGTTCAGAAAAACACAAATTAAGATGTCAAATTGTCAATAAGTAAAACTAGTCCGTAAATGGATTCGCCAGGAATGGGGCCCGTTTTCTTATTGTAAATAATAAATAAACATATGTAAGTTATTTATAGCGACATAGTATGTACGTATATAAATACATTCCAAAATAGCACATACTTGTATATCTAAAAACAAATAGCAGAATATACATTTAACAGAGAAGCTATTAAAAGGTCTGGGCTCATCTCATAACATCCCCCTGCCGAAATACATCCCACCAATATAATGCTTACCGTTAGACCACGGCCATCAAAACATGGTCAGCATTGAATACGCGATCAAGAAGAATAAAAAATCTTTTTTTTTAATCTTAAAGCTTAAAACTTTGACAATCGCTGGTATTTCTCCGTGTCAGTAATTAATGTCTTGATTCGTTCCTCTTAGTCTCGAAATTTTATTTTGCATTAAGTCCTTGTTTGTAGTCGACTTTAATTGTATTTTAATCGAAACAGTAAATCAACTCGGTCGGGATTTTTTTTAATTGCATAAATTTCGAACAAAATGTTTTGTTTTTTGGCAA
Source organism: Odontocerum albicorne (assembly GCA_949825065.1). Classification (NCBI taxonomy): domain Eukaryota; kingdom Metazoa; phylum Arthropoda; class Insecta; order Trichoptera; family Odontoceridae; genus Odontocerum; species Odontocerum albicorne. Next base: position 10,379,179 of record OX463862.1, read on the forward strand.
CTAAATGGAATAATTTTAAGACTAACCGAGATTATGGTTTCTCTGTAGTGAAATTAAATACCGATTCTCAAAGTTTATAGTACTTAATAGATATTCAATCTTTTTTTATGGAAGGCTAGAAATTATAAAATCCTCTTCAAAGTTCGTCTCCTCTTTGTGAATGTACAATAATTATAGCTATCAAAACCTTTAAAGTGGAGGATTATAAAAAATATTTGGCATTTAATCAACACCCTCCCGTAAGTTTTTCAATCAGTAGATTCGTCCATTTCCCATTTTTCTTCTGCCTTAAATTGTCTTCTTCTGCATGCATTACGGATCTAATCTATTTCTCATCGTATTATATACCTACAGTACAGTACTCGGCGGTAACTAATACACATCGGGCTAAGAAAGAGACTGTCGGCCATAATCGGCTAACTTCGGCTTTGTGGAGCATCGTCTCTGTCATTTATACACGTGTTCCGTCGCCTCGTCACGTACCGGATTGTTAGCGCATCGTGCGACAGAGACAATGCTCTACAAAGTCATGTGTTTAACTTACCACCGGGAACTTTACTATGACTTCATTTTTTTATGATGGATAATACTAATCTATCTTCTTGGAGGTTGTGGGCTGAAACATATCTAATTTCCTCACGGCCGGACTCGCCCACTATCGATGGGGATGCATCTTGACCGAAGAGATGTTGCTCAGACCTTTCGAAAGCTTCTCTGTTAAATAATTTTGTTTGCCATTATCTTAAGATACACAATTATATGTAATTTCATAATTTGTATATACTGTGTGGTTATCAATTAACGTATATTTATTAATTTACTTATACGTGTCAAGCTGTCATCATCACGTACTTTGTCAACTCATGTGATGTGTGCGCATTGTTCGATAGTACCGCATCTCAAAAAAAAAAAAAAAATTTAGGAAACAAAAAAGAAAACTCACACCTTAAGAAATTAAAGCCCTTAGAGGTTTTGCAGGCAAAAAACTTGGAGATAGAGTAAAGAACTCCCGCATCAAAGAAATGTGTAAAGCAGAGGATATTTTAAATGATAAAAATTGCACAAGACACTGGCTAGGTCATGTGGAAAGGATGGATAAAACAAACTTTTGGAATGATAACATATGGAACACACGTTAGCAAACCCTCCCCGGGAATTGATCCATAATGCTGGAAGTATAGTTGAGAATGAACTTCTCAAGGGAGGCAGTCCTTATGATACCAGACTATCGCTCTTACTTAAAATAAAGAATAAGGATCCACCTGAAATGTGGGCAGAACTTTGAGTAGGTTATCTACGTTCTTAAGAAGTATATTGAAGTATTGCTCTCCAATTTGGTCCCTCACTATCTTATCTATTCCAACATATAAAGATTGTCTTATAAATAAATTTCTGAATTGTTGATTTTGTCCTCAGCATCCCACCTGACATGACTATAACGACTTATTGAACAACGTCAACGTTCTTAAACTTTTGGAAATAAGGATTAAATTAGATTTAATGTTAATTTTAAATATTCGTAAATTGTCCGATATATTGGCTCAAATTCTTTTTCACACCCCTGCTAAAAAAACACGGAACTTTCAAGAATTCAAATGTATTAAAAGTAATTTTCTGACGAAAGTTGCTAGTTAATCGGTAAATCAATCGGTAAAAAAAAGTTATTGGCTAACTCCATCTCTGGTTTGGTGGACATTTTAATATAAATGTAGTTCAGTTCGGGCCATAACCGGGAGACCATTTATATCATTTTCATTTTACGTTCATCATCTTTTATGCAGTATGATTCAATATATACTTTCGTTGATTGTGTTTGGATATTTTTTTCTTTAAGTGTTGTCATACAGTCTCTGACTTGACGAGTACGCATCGTACATGTTCAGTATTCTGTATATTTGTTGAAGTTGCTAATATTGTATCTTTTGTTTAGTAAATGCTACTATGTTTTTTTTAAGAACCCATTAAAATTGGGCAGAAGCAAAGAGTTTGATATGATAGTAAAGTTTAGTATTGTGTACCAACATAGTAAGTATTTATTTTATTTTAAAAGGCCCTTATGGGTCGACGGATATACCCATAATGAATTCTGGTAAGACATGTTGTACATCACTATTATACATTATTCATAGATGGCATTATTTTGAAACGTTACATTTCTTACCCTTAATATTCACAAGTGAAAAATTGAATGAAAATGGTCACAATTGTAATGGGAAAAAGGACGAATAATATTATTCATAATATGGTAATAACAATATTTCAAGGGCCTTTTTTTAGTGGTTTCATTTTACTGTCAGAAACTTGTAAAAGAAAAATCCTCATTGCTATCCACTAAAATTAATTTCTTGTGAAATTGTTTCTGCTCGTTATTTTAATGATATTATTTCTACATTTCACGCTTGCAAAGGTTTCATACAAATTCTCTCTGCATTTGATTATTTTATTTATTATTTTTCTACACAAGTTTAAAGCTTTACATTTTCAAGGCTTTCATTGTGGTTGAGATTCGGGATAGTACAAACATTAAGTAACTCAAGGAACCGATTTAAAAACTCTTATAAATTTATTTTAATAATTCCAGCGTCACTTTGTGGAGCACCATTATTACTTAAAATTAAAACACTGATGACACAGCCTAACAGTGTTTTTTTTTTAATTTTAACACAAAGTTACAGTGTTTCATTTCATATAAATTATTTATTTCTTTACTTATTCAACAAGAAACTTATTCTGATATACGGTGTTTTTTTTTAATGTTATCATTGATATTTAAGATAGTTCAAACGTCACACATTTTTAAAACCTTATTTTAAAATAATTATTAAATTGTTTACTTCTTCAACTATAAGCCTCCGTGGCCTGGTGGTGAGACACTTGTCTGCCGATCCGGAGGCTGCAGGTTCGATCCCCGCTGGAACCCGATTTTTTTAAAATAGGATTCCAGTCTGGTTAACACTGAGGGCCAATAAAAACATATTTCTGGTTGGTTGGAAGAGATTGCCACATAGCAATAAACTCGCGAGGTTTAAAAAAATAAGCTGGTTTTGATTTTGTGTACAATATTTTGAAGCTATTTATTTTTAATGATATCGTTGAGATTGAGATTAAGAATAGTTCAAACATCACACACCTTAAAAAACTTATTTTAAAATATTATTTTTTTCTCATACTTCAACATTTTTGTTCCTTATTTACTATCAATACTTTACTCTGTATATTATAAAATGTATAATTTACATAGTGTTATATAAAAGTGAACTGTAGAGAGTTTGTGGATACATATACGTAAGTGTTATAATGCCTTGGTCACCAATTTCATATATTTATCCTAAATGTTAAAAAAGTTTATTTAGAAAGTAATTTCGTATTTTTAGGTAAAATTCTAGGTAGAACATTGGTTATTCTCGATTAATGCCTTGAGTGTGTCGTCATCAGTAGTCTTCGGCTTTCAAAACGGACACCGTCATCGATTCTCGTATCACCATTACGGATGTTTTTAAATATTATTTGACGTACACGATTGCTTACTGCATTGTCGCCATAAACCACACTTTACTTAGATTTTATTTGTGTCCCATTTTTTTTCGTTCATAACGACAGTACAAAAGCAGAAAGCAGATAAGAAACGTTTTCGTTTCATCTTAAAACCAGACCAAAAATATTTTAGTATATTGGTTAAAAAAGAGGCCAAAAATGTGCTTAGCGATTACCTTTCATTATAATATACAATCAGCACGTTAAAAATGAAGTTGGCTGAGAAGATATATTAATGACAAAAACGAAACGGTTTTTTTAATAAGTTTTATTATATTAACTCATATAATTCCATAATGACTTTAATTTGGTGATACAAATCATCCTAGTTTGTCTGGATTGCCTATAATAAAAAAGACAAAGGGAACAGATTTCTAAGTGTTTAATTCCAAATATCTTTTTTTGGGTTCATTATTTTACTAAACAAGTTGCCTCATAACATTGTTTAGTAAATCAGCTTTCTTTATTTGTAGCTCAACATTTATGTTAAGAAAACGAACATTCTTTACGACCCAACAACCACCTTCAGGTTAACAAGGTAAACTATCTTATTGATAGCTTTCCTAACGATCTGCCAAAATTGAAAATACTATTTCGTTCTGACCGTTCAATTTCTTTCGAATCGTAAAAATCAACGAAAATTTTAGTATAACCTGTATATTTGCAATATTTCCCCTCGCCTAAGGTACAAAACACACGGGAAAATGAAATAAAACTAAACAGCGTACATAAAACAAAGTACCCAAGGAAATTACAAGAAACGTAACCGATACAGCCCTCGTGCTGGTCTCCGACCCCAATAAATGCTGAGTGAATTGAGGGTTTTAGCTTTTATTTGCTTATTACACGATATGTTTTCAATACCTTCCATACGTTAAGCGTGCCTCAATAAAGAAATAAGTGGACTTAAACATATGGTCAAGGCTGATTGAAGGTTTATTGAGTCACCTCTGGGAGTATCCTTCTTAAAGAATAAAACACAATATATGTTAAGCAACCGTTGCTTATATTGTGTTTTATTTTTTAAGAAGGACAATTAATTAATTTTTTTAATTTAAGAATTACTGCACCTGATCATCTAAGGCAAAATAGAAGGTCGAAGAGGTGTTAGCAGGAGGCAAATCTCCTGGCTCCGCAATATACATGATTGGACTGGCATAAGGAGGCGTTGGAGATCTTTTTCGGGCTGCCGGGGACAAAGATGTCTACTCTAAAGTGATATTCAACGTTGGGGGGACCTGAAATGACACTGGGAAGAAGAAGATAAGCAACCGTCTAGAGAACAAATTCTTCTTAAGTAGGCTCCAGCTTGGGTCTTTAAACTACAATTAATGACAGTTTAAAATATAACAAAATAAATATAATTAAGTTTACGCATTAAGACCCAATCAAAAACATGCCAACCTTTCCCAGTGCCTGGCATTTGTATTTGAGGAATTCCAGATTTTTGTGAAGGGTTAACTAAAGTTGCCATATCTAAATAAATATTCTAATGAGACTGTATGATTGTTTAAAATACTTTATTTATTTAGTATAGTATGATTCTGGCAACATTATCTTTCGTGGAGAGATACGTCGCACTCCTTACACATGTACCGGGTCTCATTTCTCTTCCTATGCTGAGCACATACCTTACAAGTTCTCTATGGTTTATCTTTTTTGTCAGTTGATGGAATTACATATCATATCAACCCATGTTAAGACGTTCTTTTAACGGCCTGTTTGTAGAATTTCGCAAATTCCTCTTGTTATTAGGACCCGGGGATGCTAGTTGGTTTCCAGATTCATATGTCAAAATCTTCAAGATCCTACTCTTCAATACACATTGATGACGCGACCTCTATATCTCCCAGCATTAGTCAAATTATGTATAGTTTTACTATCTAGACTTTTGTTTATGCTAGAAATCAAGATACTATGGTTAAGAGGTTGAATTGTTTACAAAAATGTTTGCTAAATGCCAGTTATAAGTGTATGTTCTTTTTTAGAAGAGGTATCGATCATGGGACCGGGACTCAACGCAAATCTAGTTTATCACGTTAAAACACTGGGTTTGGATACAAAGTTTTGAATCTAACAATCATAAGATAATGTACTTACCCCGATATCCCATGTTAAGAAAAACATATTTGCTATGAAAACCGCAAAAAACTTACCAATGTGTCCCCCAAGAAACATAATAATCTGGGATCATATGAATTTCACAACACAAACTGCCTTGTTACAATAAACCGTACAAAATAATTCAACTATAAGGATTGTGTTCTTGGAGTGACTGGAACGGAACTGTTTTGTGTTATTTTCTCTCAATGTCCATATTTCAAACCATATGTCAAAATGTATTTTCAATTATTACTTTAAGCTGTCAGCATTCACACGCGCATCTTTCATATTTGATTTAGATCTGGAGTATACCTCTTCATTCAATACTAAACTCAAATAAAGAAATCATTTTTAACTATCACAAACGTTTGTTGCAAACAAAAACTAAATCTAGAATGGAGATAGGTTAGTGCATAAAATATTTAAATTAAAAGTGACGTGCACTGTTTCAAAAATTTTGGATAGTTTAAAAATACTTCAAAACTTTTATATGAACATAAATGAAATTTGTATTTGAAAAAGACCGTGGAAAGTAGTGTATGGTTAAACCAAGTCAATTTATTTTTTAATGAAAAAAAGGTAAGGAGTTAGATTTAAGTAAAATAAGATTTGTGGGTGTTGGGGAGGCTAATGAACTATTTCGTGATTGGAAGGCTTGATGTTATATCAACTCGGTCTAATTCACTAAGGAAATAGCGTGACGAAAGATTAACATTAAAATTTAATTCGTTGACAATGTGGTATAACTTGTTTTTTTTGGGTTGGTGAAAAAAACATGTGCAGCCGTTCACGACAGCTAACGGCAGAGTATCTACAATAGCACAATTCTGATAAAATGCTTCTTGGTACATATTTTCGTATCCATCTTATTCTTGACCTGAATTCTGATCTTTTTATATTAAGTATTATCTCGCAGAACTTCCTTCTCCTTCTCAACCTTCTCAACTAGGCTTTTGAATTTAAGAACAACTTCCTTATTTCTGAATACTACAAGATAGTTTTATTCAATTCGTATTCTAAAGTACATCATTTCTGCTGTTTTTATGCTTCGTTATAATTGCTGGAAGTCAAAGTCAAGGATCATATTGCCGTTCCAAACAGATATATTTGAAATTGCTTCCTGTTTTAAAACAACAGGCCGATTCCCAAATTATAATATTAATAAAAGGACAATTTATAAAGTGCCGTATAGAGAACCAACTCCTAAAGGCCAAAACAACCAAAGCACTTATTCTGCTGCTCATCACATTCATCAAAAATTGCTGAGCTACCAGTCACGTTGTTGAATCTTTTCAGCTCTCAGGTAGTTCTATTGTACTTTCGTCTGCAGCACCATCACCCAGAGAAAAAGCACCTATTTATCTCTCACAATCCAGAGCTGTCCGGTTCCAGTCCTCAAGCGATGTACACAAGAACGTTTAAGGTGTCAAAATATTTCTAGATTTTTTTACCAAGCAAAACATTCATTTCTGGTTTAATAAAGAGTAAATAAATATACCCTCAATGCAGTTGAAATAACGCATGAAATGTAAATTTCGATCGCGTGTAGTAAATGAGTTACATGAATAAAACAGAATGTTTACATGTATGTGCATCATGCTAAATTCTATCACGATCTCCAGTATTTCAAATCACCTCATGTTTTAAATATAATATGCAGTCCCACAAGGCGGTTAATAGGTGCCAGGTCGTGAGGCTAACACGTTTCGTGATATTTTGGCCCAACGTTCTGTAGTTTAATCCCACACTGAACAATAGCCTTATTCCCAAGAACAAGAAATATGTATCGACGACCTCCGTGGCCTAGTTGGTAAGACGCCCGTTCCCAACCCGGAGGTTACGCGTTCAAAACCCGCTGGAACTCAGATTTTTTTTTAAAAGTATTCCAGTCTGGTTTTCACTTAAGGTCATTTGAACATATTTTTTGGTTGGTTGGAAGAAATTGCAGTATGGCAATAAGCCCACCAGGTTGAATTGTATACAACGAAAGTGTAATATAATACAATACAAAGATGTTAAAATGTTTCATGTGAAAACTTAAACATCGTTTGTGGGGTTCTTTCAGGAATCAAAAACGAAACCCTGGACTAAATTAAAGTTTTCCACTGACAAGGCCACAAGAACTATATTATTTCATAATAATAATAACAGGACAATTTATATAGCGTGATTTCGAGTGCATGCTCTTCTCAAGGGCACACTAACTCATTTTAATCCACAATTATCGGCAGATTAAAAAAATTATATAAAAAAACCAGTTGAATATAAGGAAAAAAAGTAGTCACTTCAACTATTATATAAGGTAATTTCCCATATTTGCATATTTTTTTTAAAACTATAAAAATTTACCAAGGAAAGACGATCTACAAAGAAACCTTTGTAACAGTTCTTCCGATACGTAATTTTAACACATTCGGCTTTACTTGAAGTTCAATGTATGTATATGTGTAGAGTTCATACACTTGTATTATTCTTGTATTATACTTTCGTCCTATACAGGATAACCTGGCAGACTTATTTCTATGTGGCAATCTCTTCCACCTAACCAGAAAGATATCGAAAAGGCCTTAAGGGAAAACTGGACTTAAACCCTTTTAAAAAAAACTGAGTTCTAACTCGCAACCACCGGGCTGGGAGACAAGCGTCTTACTAACTAAGCCTTAGAAGTCGTCTCATAAAAAAATATGATTATATTCGTATAATCATAAATTTTGACGAGACTTCTCAAACATTTAGGAAGCACTTCTTCAAGTGCGCACGCCCCCCATATATCTAACATTTTGAAGTAGATAAAATTAAATTCTACTGAAATATTACTTAAAAAAACGAACATTAATCAAGAAAATTTTCAATTAATTAATTATGTTGCTCATGACAGAGCGTTTACTTATATTACAATGGGATTAAAAATACACTGAAATTTCTCAAAAATAAAATAAAACAACTCTTAATGAAACATATAGCGTCGCTGTCGTCTGTTCTGTCTGGAATTTGGTGCAGCTTCTTGATTCCTCGCGGACCTGGGCCACGTTGAACACAGCACTTAAGGAATATATTTTTAACTCTTTTTTTAGTCCGTTTATCTACGTGATCACCAACTTCTTCAGACTTTTATTATTTCTTCTGGTAACATGACCACAGTGTGTTACAACTTTTTTCCTGCATTTTGCCATAAGTCGTCCGGTTGCCTCTCACCTTAAAATTAAAGAGACGCTGGTACCCCTTGAGGTCCATGGGATACGGATTATCCACCTCCAATACCACATATCGAAGGCATCTATCACGCTTATTTCCTTTATTCTCACTGTCCACATTACAACTCTTTATAGTGCTATAGAAAATACTGAAGATTTTAAATTTGGTTCCAGAAAAAGCTTAAACCAGACTAAATATTTGTACATTTGGTTTTTTTTTCGCACATATTGTTCAATTTCAAATTTAAAAGAATATCAAGTATATGTATTTGGTGTAAGCTGCAACGCCTTTGACATGTCAGCCATCAATTTAGCAAACTCAACACGGTTACAACGCCTTAAAGCATTTTAAACGGCAAGTGCCACAAATCAAGTAACTAATATATATAAACGGTACACTTTTGATTGGAAGAAATATTCAAACGGCATATATACACCAGTTTTTTTTTTCATCAGAAGACTTCTAAATTATCCTCAAATGCATGTTTTCTAACGAGTTGAAACGTGGGAGTCGACATTTAGTCGGAACAAACTGTGATTTATTACGCAAACTTTTTTTATTATTATTTGCGAACACAAAAGGGAACTGGTTCGATATTTTTAGAAGTTAACTTTGACATTTCAGTAGACACGGATCTACTGAAAAAAGATTTACATCTTTATAAAAAGTTTCTTAAACCGTATAAATATTTTAAAAAATATAAGCTAATAAAGTTTAAAAAATAATTAACAACCAATTTAACGTATGATACATACTGTATATTATTTTACATCCTGGCATATAAAATTTGCGTATATATTTAGTTTCACGTCAATGACTTCCGTGGCTTAATTGATAAGACATATCTCCCGACCTGGGGGCTGTGGGTTTGTTTCCCATTGAAAGGAAGGATTCCAGTCAGGTTTTCCCTTAAGGTCTCATCAACACTTTTTGGTTGGTTGGAAAAGATTAACACTATTATAACAAAAAAACAATACTTTATATCCTTCATATATAAAACATAAAGAACTAGAAGTCAGAATGCTCTTGACTTCTTTAATACTTTTAAATGTTTCTTTAAAATTTTAAAAACTTTGTAGTATAAGTTACGTAAATTTTTTGTTATTTTGATTTAAGGAAGACAAAAGTCATCGTAAATTCTTGTCTAGATAGTTATGGACCTCCTTGACGTGCATCACATTTTTTCAGGTATATTTTGATAACAAATAATTGTGTTACTTAAAAATATCGACTGAGATATCAAATCATTTAGTCAAGAACAAGGTGAGCGAAAGAAAGGTACCAAAACCTATATTTTGCTCACATTATACTTTACTAGATGATGTAATATCTTGGCATGTATACCGTCCAAAGGAAAAGACATGTTGAGTGTAGTAATAATTTTTTGATGCTCTGCGATGGGAAAGATATATAAATAATTGTGTCGATCCCCTGTCGAGAAGGGAATCGATAGAGTGGCTCAGTCTGGGATCATCAGAGCCCAAAAAAGCCAAGGTCATACAAGTATAAAAATATTATAGCGATATTTTTTAAAGATTATCAAGGGATTCTACTAATCTATTTTAAAAATAGAAACACTACGGTTACTGGCAAGTGTTACGCGTCATTATTGAAGAAATAATAGGATGCAATTAAAACAAAACGCTGAGGAAAGTTGTCACGGAACGTTAGTTTACTGTACACCAATGCATCAGAATAAACGTCGATTGGTTCAAAGGTTGCCATTCAACACTGTTGTTTTCAAGGATTAATTCGTTTACCTTACAGATTATTTTTCTTTTAAAAACTGATATCCGATTTGCGTAGAAAAATGTAAAAGTAAACAAGTGATGTTCATCCTCCATCGCCACCCTCCAACGTGTCACCCTCCATCGCCAAAACCATTAGGTACATAAACTTAAATAGCTCCACAAGAATTCGCGTTGACGGAGAACTCTCTAATGACGTTCCAACACCAACTGAAGTAAGACAAGGTGATAGTTTAAGCCCATTTCTTTTTAACTTGGTAATGGATAAAATTATAGAAGATGTTGCCGACCTTAACCTGGAATACAAGATGGGTGATAATATGCTAAACATCATATGCTATGCTGACGATGCCACCATCATAGCAGAATCAAATGAAGACCTGCAACAAATACTACATCGATTCTACACTGCTTCCAAAAAATACAACATATCTATCTCCATCAGCAAGACTAAATGCATGACTCTAGCCAGAGAGTAAGTTGGATGCGGTGTGGTGATCGACGACACACCAATTGAACAAGTTACAAAATGTAAATACTGGAGTGCCACCATAATGTGCAATAATGGCCTCTATGGCGAATTACTTGAACAATCACAAAAGGCCGCAGCTACTTCCGGATGTTAGAACACTATCTGGAAAAATAAGTATTTGAACATCCAAAGCAAGGTGAAAATATACAAGACCTGTGTCCGCCCCATAATGTAATATAGCATAGAGTCCAGAGCCGACACTGTCAGAACTAAAAATCTCCTTCGAACCAGCGAAATGAAGGTACTCAGGAGTATCGCTGGCAAAACCCTTCGTGATAGAGTACGAAACACAGAAATCCGAAGGATGTGCGAAGTTGAAGATATTGTCAGATGGGGACGACAGAGAAGAAGGTTCTGGAACGAACATGTATCCAGAATGGCGGAACCAAGAGCCGTAAGAATGGTCAGGGATAGTATCCCCCAAGCAAGCAGACCTCCCAAAAGATGAAAAGACAGCTGGCAGTTGACGTCACAAGAGGAAAACGATGATGTAGGATCAAAACAGGTCAACAGGTCCAAAAGAAGAGGAAGAAGAATATACAAAGTGACACATTTAACCTTCTTAAGGATTAACAATAAAAAAATTGTTTCGCTCAACGCAACACACAGTTTAATTTTCTTTATCGCATTCTCGACAATAATAAAAACTTGACGACATAAAGAAGAGATACATTCCACCTGAGATCGATAAAATTATATTGAAATGAAAACGAGAAGTGGATGAAATGCGTTATAATTTTTTTGCCACACCCACATTTATTCTGAAACGCCCACGAATATTGCTCGCCACTCCAGGGTTATCTAAATAAAACAGATAAAATGTTAAGACGGGAAACTGTTTTATTTTGTATCATTTCAATATTCGTTTTTTTTTTATTTGTCAGAAAACATTGTCTGATAATAACGTCGATCTGGTGACGGTATAATATTTTGTACACCAATGCATTATACATACATCCTTTTGACAGTTCACTCGATATAACTTTGAGACGATCTTCCTGACACACTAATGTGTAATTTATCCTTTGTCGGTGTTGAAGACATAATACTTTATTTCCAAAAATTCTTCGTCCTTAACTCCTATACAATTTCTAATCCTTATTTTCCTTGAGGTTATATATCACTTACATTTTTGTTAATTTTTCTCAAGTAGGTTTTGTTTTCCCTTGATGACGATGTGAAAATCTTGAAATCGATAGGGCTATACCGTTATATAAAGTGGAATAAACAGTTTTTGACTAAACAAATACTAATGTCTTTAAACCTTCACAGTGTTATTGCCTCAACTATAAATAATACTTCAAATATTTTTTTTAAATTGCTTATAAGCGGTATATTACTTATAAGGGAAGTTTTAAATTGCTTATAAGCGGTATATTAGTTATAAGGGAAGTTTTAAATAAAATAATACATAAATTCTTACCATCGCTTCTGTTGTGATAGATAAGAAGGATACAGCGCCAGACTTTCTTATCTCGACACACATTCTGCACCTCTTCTACATTCATACACCTCTCATACAATTCATACGAATTCTCTGAGATTTTGCTTTTCTTTCTTCCAAAATATTGTTCACTTAACCCTTCTAATCTATGCTTTCATTATCCTGTTTTATCAAGCGCTACGCTTACATTTGAACTATATATTTACTTTGTTAATACTCGTATTTCTTCATTAATTCGTTCTACTTGACCAAACCATCTCACAATGGTTCTTATTTCTTACTCCACATCTAAAATAAAGAACAGAACTCTGAAATGTTTGTCTCAGTGTGGTTTTATTTATACTATTCGGCTTCTTTCAGCGTATTATTTTTTATAATATGCTTTTCTACAGCAAATGTTGTAGAAATGCATACGCTAAATAGAAAAAAGGTTTAGTAAAAGATAATAGACCTCAGAATTAATTGATTAGAAATTAATGTTAATTTAAGGTTGATGTGTTTAGTGAGATGAAAAATCACACTCTAACAGAGGGTTTGGGCATGTAAAACGTGTGAATGAAAAAAAATTAACAAAACAAACATACAGTGAAAATATGGATGGAAAGCATTATAGATGTCTCATATGATCGAAGAGTTAAGAGGGATATCGAATGGCGTGTAGCAATAGGAAACAAAGATAATGTGGTGCATATATTTTCGAACCCGATGGTATCAAAATCTGCTAAAATGAAAATTCATAATAGTATTTTGGTACCAACTTTGATGTACGGAAGCGAAACGTGGATATGTAAAATGACTGAAAGGAGCCAAATACATGTAGAACTTCGTACACTGAGAATAATGTATGGGATGATTATGTATGCCAGAATACGTAATTAAGTGATTGGGGATGATGTAATAAGTAAGATGAAGAAGAGCACTCTGAGATGGTTTGGGCACGAATGAAATTTAGAACGAATGAAGGAAGAAAGATTAACAAATAATGCAAATGTGAGGGAAAAGCGTGTGAGAGGAAGACCAAGGAAGTTATGGATGTATGAAGTGAATGGTATTTTCAGAAAAGGAAATGTAAAAGTCAGAGAAATAGTAGAAATTGTATGAAAAAGCGTATGAGGCAAGATGTATACGTTTCATAATCAATACGTTTCAGTAGTATGTACGTTTCAGAATCTTTGGTCTAAATCACTTTTATCAAGTGTTATAGAAATCCCTTATAGTGTCAATTAATTTCTACCTACATCATTCATTATAAATACCCTTCCAACAACTCGAGATCGAAAGTTAAGCATTTAATACATTATCTTGGAACGCCCACGCCCTTTCATCCCCTACCCACAGCTTAGCTGCGTTTTCAGAGCAAGGGTGGCATAGACGTTGATTTAGGTCTTGTCCTGTTCTGCCCATAAATTAAAGCAAAGAAATGATGTTTTTAGGCGTCTTAAACTTTGACAGAAGCATTTGTTTGCATATTAATGCCGTGGCTTGCTTAGTGTTAGTTTAATGTTTCCTCACCATGCAGATGGGAAATGGAAATTACGAGTGTTTCTTCAACTTTTTTTTTACATATATACTCGTATATATATAAACCATCACGCCGTTGCCTTGCTAGGATAAGCAGAAAAGATAGTATGTCCAAATTTTCAAAATCTACAAGCATATTTTGCCTCTTCCACATATTATATACACGTACTCCCAGACCCTACGATTATTTTACAATTAACATTTCCCCTTATTCCAAAATATAAATATCTTCTACCAAATAGACTTTTTTAGCCTTCCTCTACCACACCTACCACTCACTTTTGCACGATATATTCGTTTTGTTAATCTTTATTCAAACCATTTCCGAGTGATTCGCTTAATCTGACTCAACACGGCAACTTCAAGTTCACATTCATCCCTAATCGCCTCATTCCATATTCTGTCATACATTGTCACCCCATATTTTTCAAACAATACAAATTTGGGTGGAAAGCGTGGTAGAGAAAGACCAAAAATAGTGTCCCACAGCGGAGCTTTTCAGGGATTATCGGGTCCTGAACATAGTCAATTTTCATCTCAAATCCATTCTCTGTCACTATCATCGAAAGAAAGGGAAAATGCAGACTCAGCAGAGACACATGACACGCATGTCAACTGATCAAATGTTCACCATCCCTAGAGTTAAAACATATTTTGCCCAAATGCAATATGCCTATTTAGCTCCCATGACGTGAGGAGTTTGATTTCGCGTGATTTATACATATGTAATTGAGTGTCACTCTTTGTCAGGTTGATGAGAATGTGCAACGGGGGTTTATATAATCAAAAATTGGAAAGGAACATCGATTTATTTTTTCAAGTTGATGTCCTCAGTGAGATACAGGCAAAAGCCTAGTTAACTGGGGACACGACAAATGAAAGGCAACAAACCCAGATCCATTCAAATCGTGTGTCCAAATTAAATTACCCGTAGTTTTTTCACAAATGATGTATATTTCTTGTAATGTGTAAAATAAAAAAAATTAATAAAGTATGGTTGTATCAAGAAAATAAAATAAGTTAGAAATATTGTTGGAGTTGTTTTTTAAATACAATATACTTTTAAATTTATTTTATTTTTGCAACGATTGTCTAAACAATGGCAATCGATGGTAACAGTTATTATAAAAATAACAATAATAATACGATGGTAAGTGTTATTATAAAAAAATATAAAAACAACAATAATAAAACGATGGTTGTTACAGTTTTTGGTGTCATACAGTACACAACTATAAAAACTAATACACAAGAATAAAATAGAAACACCATATAAAAACATACAGAGCAATAACACGAACAAGTGTATGCATAAATTTGATAGAATTAATTAATACAAAATATAATAAAATAACACTTAGTGTCTGTCATGTGTCATTTGCGGGCGGGAACTACGTGATGGCTAGTTATCTTTACAGAATGGGTATTATGGAGAATCCTGGCTGCGAGTATGGTTTGAATGATGAAACTATAGACCATTTATTTTTTGGATGTCCTTTGCGAGACATATTTTATTTACTAAAGGTCGTGTCTTTGGCGCATCCTTTGAATGTTGCGATTCTTCTTTCTTCGTGGAACTTTTCCTTCGATTGTTAAATTTGTTCTGCTTAATCAGCTGAAACTTGAAATTGTCTAGAGCTGTCATATTTATTAAGTTCACATTCAGTCGATCCAAGAGTTGAAACCTCAATGTGCACAGAAACCCTTTGAATAGGAACATTGGAGCGCAACTTATAGGTCATCGTATATTTCAACAGTTCGAAATTAACTCAGTTCGTTTGAACCACCCGACGTAATATTTTATCCGACAATGACGCAGTTACAACAAATTATTTGTACAACTTCTGCAAAGCAATACACAGATTGGGCAATCAGTATAGAAATTCTGTGAATTCCCATATAAATTCTTACAAGAGTAAAGTAAAGTAGTTATTATTACCTTGATACATACAAATGTTTATATGTTTGTATTCAGACGAGAAATTTTAATATTTCTTTCTATATATACGCAGTTGAATAAAGCATGCCGGATAACAATATCAACTAAATAAAGACTTCAAATATGGTTTATAGTTAAGGCATTAACATTGTGGAGGTTTAAAGACATTGTAATTTGTTTTATCAAACACTGTTCTCCCCTTATCATGAGGTGAAAGCTTTGAAACCGGTAGGGTTTTACCGTTACAAAAAGTGGAATAAACAGTGTTTGATAAAATAAATTACAATGTTTTAAGACTTAAATATTTTGGATTTAATTTTGCGGAAATTTATATTACAATATTTGATATCAATTCCTTTTTTATTCCACCACCTCTTATTTCGAGGTTACCAAAAGAAAGTATCGGGATTGTTGGTAGAAATGCGTATCTCAGTAAAAAACTATGTGATTTTTATAAAACACTATTTAAACAAATGTATAATACAAGCTTCAGTACAATCATTATCTATGATTTAATTGATTAAAATAAATTTTGAAAGAAGGTAGGGTGGGGAGTAATAGAAAACAAAATGAACCGTTTGAGATGTATGCATTTAGAGGAGACAAAATAAGCATGTCGTGATTTAAGTTTAACATACTGTCCTATCAGCCAATTCCAAAAGATAAATTGCGCGAAATTACGTATGACATATTACTTAGTAAAATATAGGCAGGCACCTGGTTTACTCGAACATGTACGAGTACATATATGTGATAGTCAACACACGTGTTATTAACATATCATTATTATTTTCTTTTTAAACGAGCTAATGACGTTTTTGCTCAAAATAAATCTTTATTGAAACATTATTGACATCTTAGCAGTGATACAATTGAAAAAAGCAAACCTCGAACAAGACGATGTTTATAAAGTTTTCAGTCGTATCATTTACCGAAATCATAGATATTGTATGAGAAGATGCATGGGTGTGTACAGACGATGGATGTGTGCCGAGATAAGAAAGTCTGACGTTCTGTCCTCCCTGCCTACTCCGACAGGGAAATTGCTTGATTTTATGTATTTTATAATTTTATTTATTATATCATAAATCCTTGGATTATCATCATCAATAAAGTTAAAAGTGTTTTTATATTTTATAACATTTTTTATTATGGTTATGAAATAAATAAAATAATATTTACACTAATCGCAGATCAAAAGATTGAAGAACATAGAAGCTCAAATTAAATGATCAATATAATATTAGGTCGTTAAAATCTCTTGAGAATAAACAAAGCAGCAAATTGCGATTTAATATTTACTAAACACAGGTTGATGGCATCAGAAACTCACGTTTCTTAAAATAAAGCGTCTGCTGTTTAGACAACACTTTGGCCTGACGGAAGCAAACAGTCACAAACAACATCATCTTAACAATGACCTCCGTGATCTAGTCGATAAAAAAACCTCTTTACCTATATAAGGGTTGAAGGGGACCATACGGAATAGTTAATTATTATATTTAAAAAAATGTTTTCTTGTTAAATTTGATTGGGCTCAGAAAGTTGTGTTTCCTTTCAGGGACTTTTAAATAAAAAAAGGGTCATGCGTAATTGAAGGAAAAGCTTAAAAAATAGCGATATTATTCTATGTCTTGAGAATATATTAGACCGTTTAAAAATGTATCGCAAAGCATTTGCAGTCAGGTGTTATTATGAGGTGCACGGCCGCGCAATAACGCATTAGACCTTCGTGCGGAAGGTAGCCAGTTCGAACTTGTGCTACTTTCTTCGAATGACATAGGTATTTTTTCCACCTAGTATTCGGGGGTATAAGGATACCTATGACTTTGGTCATATATATTCTTTCAAAGAAACTCTCACGCGGTAGAAGGGAAACTACTTAGCTCCTAGGAAAAGTTGATTTTATGCATTGGTTTTTTTCCATTTGTTAACGATTTTTTTTTAGGATTAGGAAATGGTTATCTGGAATTTAATTCAAGAAAATCTCTCTTAATTAAATAAAAAAAAAGTTTTTTTTTTTAATAATAAATAATAATAATTTTATTAATAAATAATAATTTTAATATTAATATAATAATTTTAATATTAATATATTACACTTAATAATAATAAATTTATATTTTTTGATATTAAATATATTAATAGTTTTATTAATTATTAAATTAATTATTTTAAATAATTATTTATTTATTATTATATTATTTTTGTAACATTATTAATAATATATTATTAATAATATTATTATATGAGAGTATTAATTAATTATATTATGATGAATTATAGTATTGTCTAAAAATAATATAATTATTAATATTGTAATAACATACTCGTATATATATTATTATAATTATATGTTAAATATGAATTATATATTATATTAAATAAATATTAAATAAAATACAATAATTTAATGTAAAATGAAATAAACAAATGTTAAATATATTAATATTAAAAAAAAAATAACAAATAATATATTCTTTTTTAATTTTTAATTATAAATAATAATAATTTTAAAAATTAATAATAATTTTAATAATAATATAATGCACTTAATAATATTAATTATTGTTAATAATAAGTAATTATTAATATTCAAATAATTTATTAATAAATAAAATATTTAATAATAATAAAATAATAATATAACACACCGTTTCACTTTTCGTGACGTTCAGGCCAATTTGCCAATAGAAATTTCCCTTCAATACATTTTCAGGTCACTCCTGT
The DNA here is from genome assembly GCA_949825065.1 of Odontocerum albicorne. Lineage (NCBI taxonomy): Eukaryota > Metazoa > Arthropoda > Insecta > Trichoptera > Odontoceridae > Odontocerum > Odontocerum albicorne. The sequence continues at coordinate 10,397,925 of OX463862.1, forward strand.
CTACTGCCTTTTGCTTGCGACCATCTTCTACGTGCTAAAGAGGAATCACTTCACCCAGCTACTTTTCACCGGAAACCATCAAGTGAGCCGAAATCTCCGAGCATCGAGCAGCAGCCATCCACCTATATCTAAAAATAAAACCTCCACGGTTCAGCTTGACGTTGAAATAAAGAGATGAACCTCGATTATGAGGCTTAGCAACGATGATGACGGAGTCAGAACTAGAATATAATATGTTGAACATCCATCAATGTATGAGCTTACGAGCTTGAAGTCAAGCATCTTACCAAAAAGGCCAAGGTGATCAATGATATCTGAAATGGTTTTGGATAATTTAATTGGTATTGAAATGAATTTTGCGTGTCAGACGTGTTTTGAAAAAAATATGTAATGGCGATGAGACACTCTAAGATGGTGTCAGCTCTGTGAAGCTGATTATCGGTAATAACAACCAAATAAAGGCTTTCATACAGAACAATCAGCGTTCAACGATACGAGAGATTGCTGAAATGCTGAAAATATTGCAATCTACCGTCCACAAGCATTTAGCGTAGTTTTGCTCAAAGTTTGACCCAAAAATACGAAATTATTATCTGTATAACTTAATATAAAAGAGAGACATACCTATGTCAAACACTGGAATTAGAAAGGCTCCTTAAATAATAGTATCACTATTTTACCCTCTTCAAAATGAATGCATTTCCCGGCCTCCATTCTGACAGTCCCTTTTGTATCAGTGGCATTTCCTATTACCACTGATAGCTCTGATAACACTCCTCAAATGTTTTTTTTCCTTTCACGCAATGCCTTTGTAAATAGCGGAAAAGATCGAACTGCTTGCCTTACTGGGAAATGGGAATATAGGTCAATCGATTTGATAGTTATCTTTGGCTTGATTCATTGCTCTTTTTGTTCCTATTAATCAGTCAATGAGGATATTGGCAGATTTTGTGTTTTTTTGCATTAATTTGTTCATAAACGGTAAAATGTGCTTTATGACAAGAATAATAGAAAAATCATTACAAAAGAAAGAATTCATATAAAAAAAAACAATTTAAAAGAACCAAATTTTAAAATAAATACAAGGAAACAATCATTTCTAAAAAATTACAATTTACGAGTATATCCTGTAAAGTACACAAATAAGAATTGTTTAATAAATTCAAAATCTGTAAAAGTATCAGACAAGGTGACACAATTTCAACGAAGCATTTTACTTTCTTTTGGGAAGATTTCTTCAATAAACTTGACTAAAGCAATAGGAGAATCAATATCGATGGCATTGTTAATAATTTATATTCGGGAGTGTCGGTCCGATTTTAGGACACCTTACTCCTTCATCTGATATTGTAAAACGGACTCGGATTGTTTGTTTATTATTAGTGGCGAATACTTAAGCAGCCTGCAGGTAACACATAATGTCGAGTAAGAAACCTAACCTTACCTCACCTTATCTAACCTCACCTAACCTAACCTAACAACGATAATGACATTCCTGATATAATTATAGAAATAAGTAGAACGTTGCAACTTGTGGGCCTTAGGATGAACTATGGTGAAAATAAAGTCAGAAACAACTCTAGCAAAATAGCACATATGGTCAAAGAGAAGACGATCAAGAAACTTCAGGCCTACGTATATTTTTGGCATACCATGATGCTTGAGAAGGAAAATACAGATTCCAAAATTGAAACAAGATGCGTCAACCCTGGGCAGCATTTGGTAAACTATTATTCATTCTAAAATATCAAAAACACAAGAGATACCTAAAGAAAGGCCTGTTGAATTCGCGTGCTCTCCAGTACTGAGATATGAACTTGAAATAGCAACGTTCACGAAACAGTAACGCATAAGATTATGGACACATAGAGGATCATCCAGAGAAGAGTGCTCAATATCTCATTACAAGACCATAAAACGAATGAATGAATAAAATACATAGGAGACCAAAATTTTAGATATCGCTAAGAGCATTGCTACTTAAAAGTTGAAGTGAGCTAGCTGGCCATGTTGCTAGATATACTTATGATAGGTGAACCCACAAAGTTTAAGTGTGTCAACCAAGGGCAGAATAAGGAAGTGTGGGGAAATCACTAGCAATCAGAAAAGTAGGAGAAACTGAATGCAATATGCTCATGATGGGCACGAGTGAGGACGAGAGAGAAGGTTTTCACCCATCACTGGACTCAACTGGGCCAACGATGATGATTGGGATGCATAATTTATTTTGATAAAATCTGAAAAAGCTGTTTCAATAATTTATTTGTAAATTCCCTTGACGTATAGCTTGTGTCCAAATTCATTCGTTTCGTATATTAAAATATGAGTACATTTTTTAACGAAATTATTATGTTCTCTCTTTGACATACCTCTTCCTTGCACGCCATTCATTCCGGACCTTTATATATTTTTTAAATAATTTAGTTATAAATCTCAAAAGCTTGTTTATTTTTTTAAACTTAATTACAAGGACTTTTATAGCTTTGGCTCCCTTATTTTGCCACATAGCGATATTTATTAGAATATTGCGCAAGTGATTACTATACTTAGAAAAAAAAGGTTAATTAAAAAAAAAAAAAATTCACAGACTCAAATACCATTGTGATTTATTTTATTAATTATAAAAAAAATATTCGCTATTAAAAGTAACATAAGACATTAGAGCTAAAAAAAATTAAGAATAATAAATGTTTTACGCAAACTATTGGGTGTTAAAATAAGTTGTGTCCGTTTTTTTCCAATTTAAAAATGAGCACCAAAAGTAAAACAAAATGGTAAATGTTATATGTCATTCGAAAGAAAATTTTGCTTTCACGTTACATATATTATTTTATTTGATTACAAGCCTTCAAAATGGAATGTCAAGTAGACGAAACTGAGTCCACTGGTCGTCCGGAACGCTCCATGTCTTTCAGGTCGAAATTACCGTCTTTGAAACGCAAAAACCATCGAAGAGCTGTCCTTTCATTCATAGCATCTTCACCATACACTTCGCAAATATCGCGAGCAGCTTTGGCAGCTTTATTCTTTCGATTGAATGCGAACATAAGGAGGTGTCGAAAATGCTCACTTTCGTCTATTTGACATTCCATTTTGAAGGCTTGTAATCAAATTAAATAATATATGTAACGTAAAAGCAAACACAATATTTTATAGAGCAGAATTTTTTTTTCCGAATGACGTATAACATCTACCATTTTGTTTTAACGTTGGTGCACATTTTTAAATTGAAAAAAAATGGACACAACTTATGTTAACACCTAATATATTAATAAATCTTATCCGACATTTTGAAAAGACTTTTCATGAAAATAAATATAAAAACCTGATTTACTTTGAAAAAAAAAAACCATACGTATTTGGTACAATTTACGATGAAATAAAACGTCAAGCTGGTAAAATTAAATTTATTTTACATTAATCAACTTTTATAACATGTCAGCAATACTCTTGATTCGCATGCAAACTTAACCGCTTCAAAACAGTTCAAATCAGTTTGAAATCAAAATTACAATTTTCAAAGAAAACTGTAATAATCCATAGTATAGCGTAGGTTCTATTCATACTTGTTTATTGAATAAAAAAATATATGAAAACTATTTTTTTCCTTTTCACTTTATCAAAAGTTTTGGATGTTACGTTGATGTATTCCATGAAAGTATTTTTTTTCTATTTAAACCCCTTTGTTATTCCCCTATTGACATTAATCGCTGTTTCTTCTATCTCAAGGCTCTCATCTGACTGAATGTAAGTTTGTTATGAGAACAAAGCTGAGGTCCAACAGGTGTGATTTTTCATCGTATTGTGTGTGGTCTATTGACTCATAGGAAACCAAATTATGAACGATGAAATTTTTGACATTCTTTAGATACTCGCATTTATCCCTGTTTTTTTTTTTTATTATGGTGGAAGAGAGCCTCGAGATAGGTAGCAGAAACCCGTGTCACGTGGATTAATGTTAAAAGTGGTATAACAAAGTAATTTCATCCCCTATTATATGTACCAACTCACTGAACCAATGTGATAGGTGGTCACTCAATACCGCGCGGTTTAGATATATTAAATCAATTTAGTGACGCCGTGTTATATTCTCGGCACCGCCTAACACTATGAGAAAAATCCTCCCTATTATTTTTCCACATGAAGAAAAAAATCAAACCCACGTTAACTAACAGGAGTGATCAGTATAATGTGGAAAAATACATATAGTGAAATATATTTTTATTTTTACCTTATTAATTTATAAAACAAATGTCATTTTATATTCCTGCACTTGATTTACACATATATTGTTCACTTCAAAAATCAAAAGTCTTTCCATAACTTATTTAATCACATAAACAAGAAAACTGTGCATTCAGCTTTTTTAACCTTTTTTAAGATTTCGTGAAAAATTATGATGTATGGAAGTAAAACGTGGAATTAGAAACAGACTTAAATGAGTCGAATAAATGCTGTAGATATGCGTGCATTGTGAAAAAGACATGAATTGATCATGTATGACAGAATACGGAATGAGGTGATAAGGGATGAATGTGAACTTAAGGTAGATGTGTTAAGTAAGATGAAGAAGAGATACTACGTAGAGATGATTTTAACATGTGGAACGAAATAAAGCCTTACAAAACAGATATAGTGTAAATGTGAAGGGAAAGCGTATGAAATGCGAAATAAAGACCAAGGATAGTACTATATGGTTAGATCGAATGGCAACAGTCGCCACCTTCCCATCCTTACACTCAACTATAATTTTAACCCTGTAATAATAGTGGGTTCGATTCACAAATTAAAACGTGCTCTAATATAGTACTCTCTAAAATGCGCCATATAAATTATCCTTTTGTTATTTCTTGAATCTTAAAAGAGACGTTCGTTTACCTATATGGTGTCATGTTTATCTTTTTGTTTTTATTATTTTGTATTCACCACTGTTCTATTTGAGTTCACAACTGGTTTCAAAGACTTCCGTCTTCTTCGTTAGGTAAAAAGGTGAACGGTTCATCTTCACCAGACGAAGAAGACGGAGGTCTTTGAAATCGGCAGTAAACTCAAATTTAACAGTATTGAATACAAAATAAATTGTGTTTTTATTTATTTTATTGAAAAAAAATATATTCTTTTGTTATTTTTTCTTATTGACAGGGAAAAAAACTTATTGAAAGGGAAAAAATATTACCTCATTGAAAGGGGAAATATATCACCGTATTGAGTGGGGAAAAAAATCAAGAGTTGTTATGGACTCTGTAGAAACCACCTTTCTTGGTAACGCAACATTTGCAAATGGATAGATATCCACAGTTAAGAAGCTGTTCCATGCCGACGAAGGCATATTTTCTTAACAGTTATCGCCAACTTCAGGAAGGCCGGGCATGTCACACCAAGAAGAAGAATATCTTCCAACTGTCCAGACGTTTAATATATGACATGATGTGGTGTTTCAGGCCCGAAAATGTCCCATAGTGTCGAACATAAATACTTTCTTTGATATCACAACCTGGTGGATTAATTGATATTTCTTAAAACCAACCAGGAAGATATAAAAGTGTCCTGAAGTTAAAACCAGACTAGAGTAATTATTTGCATTCTGTTAAAAAATTCTTGTCTTTGAGTTAAAAAAAATGTCTATGTGGTACATTACATACTTTTGCGTCCACCACATGGACGTGGTTAAGAGAAGGCAAGTAGAAAGGATTTTATGGTCCATAAATAAGTCAAAAAAATAGAAGGCTTTGTGAAGTATTTACGAAAAAATGTAGACTCGTAGCTCTCGCCTGGCACGCGATCATTGCTTGATCTTAAAATAATAATAAACCCAATATTTACAGTACGAGGTGCAATGCTTCTTAGTGGAAAGATACTCGTATTTTCTTAAAATTTATTTTTTCTTATTTCTCTTCACTTAGACCTGTGGTATGTTATCATCAGGGTAATCTATTTAGACACTTATTTTTTCATTAATTCACGTGATGTTTTTCAGCACATCGGTAATAACAATGTTGATATATTGAAGAGTGTAGTTAGGAAATTAAGCTGTCTTTGGCTCCAATAATCAAGTCTTAGAACCACTATAGTTGGCACAGATCTTTCAGTTCGTCATCGCACATGCTAGTAATACTTAGACCTATTATATTATCATCAAGACTGTCTCAATTGTGATATTTATTTCCTTTTATAAGTATGATATCTCTCAACGCATCCGAATTAGCGATGTAAAAATTTTGAAAAATATGGCTGGGAGACTAAATTGTCTTCGGTCCCAATGATCTAACTTTCAGGCTTAGAACCACTAGAGAAGGTACGGAACTCTTATTTCGTCATTTCACATGTTGGCAATACTTTCGAAGATGAAGAGATAACAACGCTCGCACACGTCTAGTGCGTCTAATTATTGTTACTGTATGAATATTTTTGTACGGATACCAATGGAAATCGAACTCACAACCCTCGACTGGAAGTCAAGCGTATTTTCAACTAGACCACGGAGGTTGTCAAAATGTTAACTACTACCTATCTTTCCATATTTTGGAAGGTCTTCCTGCGGGATGACTTCAAGCGGGTATTTTATGAATTGCCACGAACCAAACTTTTTTGGTGTACATCCTTTCCATATGGTCTCGTCAGTGTCTTCTGCGGTATGGTAACAATACTTGCGCACGCCAAGTACGTATGCGACTTATGTTACCTCTTTACATGCTGGACTTCCGTGCAGAAGACTGCCGGTTTGAACTCATGCGCTGTGCTACTCCCCTTAATGAGTTTTTTTTTTCAGCCAAGTATTCGGGGCTATAAGAATGCATATTACTTGGATCATATATATTCTTTTAAAAAAAGGGAAAAAACATGCCAGTGTACTCCGATCGTCTCTTTTTAGGTGTACCATTGGATTCAGTATACCAGTGTGTTCGGTGAGTTTGCTGATGTGCAAGGTAGAGCTTCGCTTTCCGACTAAATTCACGTTGGAATGGCGAGGGGATTTTCAACTACGAGGCCCAGCAACGACGACGAGTTTTAAAAATATGAGTACTCACAATCTGTGAGTGCCTTGCCTACTGTATTGGTTCGGAACAAAAAGCTCGATTACTGGAGGACAAAGACAGACAACATCGTTTCCCAGCTAAGCTCTTCAATGTTTCCTTATAACTAGTTGACAAATATTGAAGGTGGTACACGAAAGGGGAAGAATTTCAGAAAAGAGATATGATGAAAACTTTTTAATATGAATACTTCTTTCTTTGTCTTTATTTCAACAAATATTGTACAAGTTTAGAATTTCTCATTTTTTCTTTGTGTTGAGCCAATGGTGTGCGCACAAGATTTACGACAAGCTTTCTCAAGCCTTTTCCACAAAAAGGCTTAACTGTAGAAACGTCTACGTCGGAAGGTTGTATGTCAACTTGGTCACAATAAATGTTTTGTTATTTTGATTTAAAGAATTGGTTAATTGTTGGTTTCATCGGAAAAGAGAGGTAAAATCTTTGTATTTAAATTTTTATTCAGAAACAAAACAGTATTGAATTAAATGTAAGCTTTTATTAATTATTACTGATTAACGTAAGATTATTGCAGTAGAACTAAGAGCATGAAGTAGAATATTTGGATTAATAATATATGACAGAATAAGGAATGAAGACTTGAAAAATGCGGAATATAAGACGAGACAGTGCTTTAGATGAAGAAAGGGGAATTCAGATTGTTTGGCCACTTAGAAAGAATAAATTATGGTAGGTTTACAAACATAATCTATACTTATAGTATTGTATTATACTACACTTTACCATGTGGCAATTTCTTCTTATCAATCAATCAGAAAGATGTCAAAGAGACCTTGAATTAAAACCAAACTGAAATCGTTTGTAAACAATCTGGATTCCAACATGAATCGAGCCCGAAGCCTCCGGGTTTGGAGATATGCATCTTACAAACTAAACCACGAAAAATAGAAGATATAAGAAGATTGAGAAGCCCTAAAACACGACAATCAATGAATCAGAAAAATGTCAAAAAAGCCTTGAATTAAAACCAAACTGTGATCGTTTTTAATAAAAATCTGGGTTCCGACAAGAATCGAACCCGAAATCTTCGAGATTGGAGAGATGCATCTAACCAACTTAACCACAGAGAAAAGAAAGTATAAGAAGATTGAGAAGGCTTAAAAAAAACGCGAGCGAAGATCTAAAAAAATGGCAAATTTGTCAAATTCTGAAAGAAGGAAGAGTAAAAGTCTTCATAATAAATATGAATATGCATGACGAAGTGTATGGATGTAACGGAAGCGAAAGAAGTGTGCCAGGATAAAATGAAGTTGAGATATATTATCTTTATCTACCTTTTTAAGGACATGGCGTGATGTTATTGATTAAGATGTTTCAAATATACATTTTACCTCTTTTATCTTCCCTTGTCAAAAAACTCTTTCTTTTTTAACACCTTCGTGATTAAGGATAGTTTTGTTTTTATATCTGTTCTTATCTTTTTGTCAACATGTGTCATGAAAGCTGTTTATCAGTCTATATAAGTAATAAAAACGATATCGTTTGTGTAGGCAAAATAGTCGGAATAGACAGAAAAGATTTCGACTTTGAATCCCTGGTGTAAGTTCGACTTAGGCAGTCAAGTAAAAAATTTTAATTGAAATATTAATTTGTATTATATTACACTTTCGTTGTATACAATACAATTTAATGGGATTATTGCCATGTGAATATTTCTTACAAACAACCAAAAAGAAGTTTAAAAATGCCTTAAGTAAAAATAAGACTAGAAATATGTTTAAAAAATCTGAGTTATATAACGGATATGGAACCCATAACCTCCGGGTCTGAAAAGTTTGTCAAGTGTATTTTACTTATGAAAAAAATAAATAACGTTTGATGAAAAATGTCTCTTACATACGAGTATCACAGTAACATTCAAACAAATGGCACTATCAATTGTATTAGGTCTTTCGAAGTATTCTATGTGGAAGGGCAGACGTACATGGCCGCCCGGTAATACACTGGATTTTCGTGCGGAAAGTCGTCGGTTCGAGCCCCGCGCTTTGCTACTTCTATCGAATAACACAGGCATTTTTTCCGCCTAGTATTCGGGGGTATAAGGGTACCTATGACTTTGAATATATCTATTTTTTTTTTCAAAAAAAAAAAACACACACGAGGGTGTGCAGTGATCGTCACACTTCGGTGTGCCATCGGATCCAGTACAGCGGTGTGACCGTGAGTCTACCGGTATGCTACGGCTCACTCACTTAACAAACATACTCCACGGCACAACTTCGCTTTCCAACTGAGTTTACATTAGAATGGCGAGGAGTCTTTTAATACGAGGCCAAGCAACGATTGATAGGGTTTTAGGGACTTGGGTTTCGCATAGAAGGATGAGGTTGTTGAATAAAAGTCGTCGAGATCGAGATAAGTAAAGAGAGAAAGTTTTTTGTAAGCGTCTGTATTTATAATGTATAGAACGGCGCAGAACATGTCGCTGTCTCGGTTCGCTGGTCACATGGTTATTGTTGCGCGTTCTATATACATTTCATACTACGGTCTGCAGGAGAGGCAAGCAATATGTCAGTGTCTCGCTCTCGCTGCTCGCTACTAGTGAGTTCAATGACCTTCGCCCGGTGCTGTCTCGCATTCTCTACAGTGCGAGTTCAATGACCGAGCGGCCAAGGGTCACCTCAGTGGATTCAGTGACCGCACGCACGGTCGCTACAGGGTTGATGCATATATGCATAAGTTTGTAGTAGATGTATTAAATAAATATTTTTTTAAATAAAATAATCATAATGTTTAATTTGTCTTCTGGCGTACGACGGCGTAAGTCAGACAGAAATGACTCGCCTAGGTAAAATGTTGGTAATTCCTGATATATTTTATAGTTTCTCGTCAAAAAAATTATCAAGACGGGATCTGGTTCTGTTTTGAAATAATAGGAGATTGTCAAAATATATTGTATAATTTTTAAATGTGTTTATAGCTCAAAAGTAGTGAATAACATGAGGGGCTGCGACTCAAGTTTTTTTTTCCTTTTTTTTATCAAAGAGGGGCATGAGATCAAAAATGTCGAGAACCACCGAAAAATAAGCGATTTTTATTTAATGGCCGTATTTTTTGTCCTTTGGCCCGCGACGTCTTTTGTCAGACAATATGTAACCCACCTAGGTAAAAGTTAGGTCTGTCCTGTTGTAGATCGTTCCTTAACGACAAGCACTGGAAGTACACTTTTACTATTGAGAGTTTACCGATTATTTAAGTGACCATGGACCTTCAATAGTAATATGTAGTTAAGATTCACTGACCACCCGCTTCCACTGTAACATATAAATTTCATGTTTACATTTATTTGTACATAATAAATTAACCACGAAAACCTCCTTAACCACAACTTTTCAACACCACGGTTATCTTTTTAACCCATATTGTTCGGTCAAGCCATTTAGTGAGCAGGGCCGCACTCAGTACTCTCCTTTCCAGAGCCACCCTTCCTCGGAGCGCGCACTTTGTCGCTCGCAAATAATTTATGGCGTATAAATCACGTTGTTTGATTAATTATGTGGTGGACACCCGAGCCTAATGAGACATAGGCAAACCATTTCCATTATTAGCTTTGTCCTTTTAAGATTCATACATCTACTCAATGGTTCTTTGTTTATTGAATTATATTTTTCTTGTTTATTTATAACCCACAAAACAGCTTCTTCTTCTTCTTCCTGGCACTGCCCCAATTCATTGCCTAGGTAGGCTGTTGGGGTCGGCTCTTCTCGTTTTCAGGCTGTATATTCTTTGGTTCTGGGTGTCACTTTCATCTAGGCCTTTTCTCTGCAGGATTTTGGATCATTGAGTCATACAGGAGTTCTTTGGTCTTCCTCTGGATGGCTGTCGACGAAGATCCACAAACATTGCCTGATTTACAGTATAGTCTGGTGGTCTCCGTCTTATGTGCTCGTACCATCTCAGCTGTCGCTCTTCCCGCTTACTATTTATGTCAGTGACTCCCAGGCTACCACGAATGCGTGAGCTTTTAATTTTATATTTCAGTGATACTCCTGCCGACCATCTAAGCATTCACATTTCTGCTGTTTCAAGTTGCATAGAGTAGGAGCTGTACATAACATAGTCCAGCATTCTGAGCCATACGTAATTGCGGGTCGAACGATAGTCTGGTATACCTTTCCTTTCATTTTTATAGGCATTTTTGGGTCACACAAGATTCCTATTACCAATCTGAATTTCATCCATCCCACACTTATTCTATGGTCAACATCCGCGGCGCACCCTCCGTCTTTGTGAAGATTATTATCCCCAAAACAGCAATTATTTTAAGTACGAGTATGTAAGTGAATCGTTGAGTAATGAACACAATGCAAAAATTCACCCATTTTGTGAATATTGAGAATCTCTTCACTTTGTCTTTGTCTCTTCGTATTAAAGTTCCTCAATGGGTGTCCCCATTTTATCTTTTGAATCTATATCTAAAAGGTGTTCCGTTTTCATCAAATAAATTGATTATTTCGAATGGATCCAATAGGGTGGGGTATTATGACAAGGGTTTTGGGTTTGCTGGTCCTGTGGCGTGGAATGGTTTATCTCTAAGTGTTAAAGATACGAGTGGAGTGTTGTTCCCTTTTTAGGAAGTCTTATCCAAATTTATGAATATATATATGAATAATACATACGTACAATACACTCAACCTTATCTTGAATGTGTTACTATCACATATCGAAAGATTTACAACTGGTTCTCTCAAGTTTGTCTTTATTTGGTAAATTTTCTGCGGCTTACTTACCAAATATGTATTTTTCTTAACATATGCAGATGTAGAAGAAGTGCTTAATCTAATGGTCCCAGCCACTATTTATATTTTCTTATAATGAACTTATATATGAGTCGTCAAGGTGCAAAACCCGCTCTGGAAGGTTTTTTCAGCTATGACGAGTAAATTAATATCAAATACTCCAAATGTTAACGTGGTATGTTTTCTACTTTAAACATTTGATAACATTAAATCCGTGGTGTTATGGCAGAAGTTGATATGTCCGTTTTTTGTCGTTTATTCTCCCAAATTATAGAAAATGTTTTTCAGCATATTGTGGCAAAACTTGATGTGTCAGTCATTATCCAAACAAAAGATATATTGTTTGGAAAAACTTAAAAAATGCTTATTTGTACTGATTTTAACATATCAACTTCTGCCATAACGTCACATAAATAATATCAGTCTCATAATAAGGTTTAACATGAACACGATAAAAAATTCATTATTTTTTAATTAAACTATAAATAGGGTGGGTTTTGGCACACACCGTCTTGCAGGGCGGGTTTTGCATTTTGGTGACTCATATATTAATAACATTTTAATTTGTAGATTATAGTGGGTTCGAATCCCGAACACTTTTGAGGAGAGTATGCTATCTAAACGGCATTTAATAAAGTTTCTTGATAGGACGGTCAGAACAAAGTGGTATATCAATATACCACCTATTATAAGGCACATATTTCATACATCTGTGTTCCTAAAATGTCCCTCATAGCTTAAAAATATTCTTTAAAAGTGTCATATAATACAATAATAATAATAAATAAATAAATATAGGTTTATTGACAGCAACATAGTATGTACAAACAATATATTTAAATAACACTTCTAAAACACATAAATTGCAGATAATACATTAAATACAGAAGCTATCAAAAGGTCTGGGCTCATCGTCACGGAGACATCAAATATTTTTCAGCTCACACCCTTGAACACGTAGAACAAGAAGATAAAAAAAACAGAAAAATAAATAGATGACAAAAAAAAATACATTCAAGAGAGAAGACATTAAAAAGGTCCGGGCTCATCCCATAAACATTCCCCCGGTCGAGATACACCCCACCAATGTAGGGCGAGCCCGACTGCAAGGGCTTCGGGAGGCTTCCATCCCACACCCCCGCATATCTAGATTAAAGAATAAATATAAATAAAAAAAAATAAAAAAACAATAAAAAACGTATGGCAGAAAACAAAATAAAAAGTAAACCCACATATACGACCTCAGGTTAACTGTCAGCAAGAACGAAAAAAAGAAAAGCCTCAAAGGAGTCCAAATTTTACAAAACGACAAATGGGAGATGAAAAAGTTGAGACAACATTGAAATAGTTAGGCAGTAATACATTGAAATAGTAAGCAGTTTTAAAAAGGGTTAAATCTAATCATTGTTGTAGACGAGTTCTCTTCAGACAATCAGAAAAGTCAATTTGTAAAGTTCCTTTAACAGCAAAACATTAAAACTTCAATTTGGTAATTAGTTAAGCATTTGAATGCTGGAGCATTGTCTCCAATTACTTCTCGTTCACTCTTGCTATATAAAACTACTATCCTCATTATGTATTCATGGCACGCTGTCCAGACGGTCTAACATCTTAATGAATGCGCTTCGCACCATCTTAATTTGATCCACAATTCCTGGAAATGGATCCTACTTCTCGTTAACCGCATTAAATTTGCGAAGTGATTAGCACAAAGGGAGGAGTTCTTGAAAGAAGGGAATTAATTGTGAGGGATTCAATGTCTTTTGTGTCTTGGATACCTACATTTATCTATAAAGAACGGATAGATGTGATGATATAATCAAAAAGTGAATTTGTTTATATATGCATTTACTTTACAAATTATTGTATGTATAGATTATATAAGAATTCAACACAAAGAAGAATAAACCAGATAATTTAAGTGGTCATTTATTTTTTATGATTATTTACTGGTTGTCTCTCATTTGTTGTCCTCAAATTCACCCAAAAATAAGCTCCTCCTCTATAAAACCCTTAATTATCCTATCTTGACCTGTGCTGCTCCCGTTTGGGGTAATGTGAGCAACACGGATCACCTGAAACTCTAGAGAGTGCAGAACAAGGCATTCAAGATATCTTTTAACACCCATCCCAGAACAAACCTTACTCGATTTCACGCCGAGCAGCGAGAAGAATCCCCACAACACCACATCCTCGCTTGGACCGTGAAGTTTTATAAAAGTCAACAAAATCATAGCAATCCCTTAGTCGTTGCCCTGAGGGCTTACAAGAGTAAATTCGATCTACCCTTCCGTTATTAGCTCAGGCTCCCGAAGCATTATCTGTTGCCTGACTAGTCGACCTACAGTATTAGCTGGGAGGACCAAGGTCCGAGTGAATGTGATGGAATACAAGTAGCCTGAACGAATGGACTTGTTCTTGCTAAATAATTAGTAGTAAGAATTAGTATCTAGTTATAAGTAGTATGTAGGTGTTAATTATTTCTAAGAATTTATATATTAAGATTATAATTTTTTTAATAAAATGACATGTAGGAAAATAAGATTAAGTAAGTTCATAAATAATAACATAACATAATTAAGATAAGTTAAGTAATAAATGTGTATATAGGTATAGTCTTGACAAATATTTGTAGCACATATTACTTTGTTTAATAAAAAAAATTGTTGTCATCAGTGAACAAAGTTTTTGCCTGTATCTTATTGAGGGCATGTAAACATGAACAAGTTGGTGGATGCTTTTAACCGATTGTTGATTTATTATTAAATATACCTCTGTTAAAAGTTCTCATCAATTTGTCAAAAGTAACATGTTATGTTTGTCATGATTCAACCATTGATGTAATTCATCATTCCGGAGAAAACAATAGCCCATATCACAATGTCCTCCATACTCCTATTAAAAATACACCACATGTTAGGGTTTTCACAATTTTTCACTACAACTTTCTCCTTCCTCAAGCCCATGTTCTTAAAATCTTGTCGCAATAACAATCACATTCTAAATCACTGTATGAATTTGTGCACTGTTTTTTCTTTATTAAATTCATTAGTAATATCTCAATATTTATCAAGGGAGGCAGATAGGCATAATGTTGTTGGACAAAAGCTGTTCTAACTCTAGGGATGGTATTTGGTCGGTTGCCATCTGTGTTATGGGTCTTTGTTGAGTTTGTATTTATTTTTTTCTTTATTAAATTCATTAGTAATATCTCAATATTTGTCAAGGGAGGCAGATAGGCATAATATTGTTGGGCAAAAGCTGTTCTAACTCTAGGGATGGTATTTGGTCAGTTGCCATCTGTGTTATGGGTCTTTGTTGAGTTTGTATTTTTTTTTCTTCGTGATATTGCTAGAGAATAGATAAATGACATAAGTAATCTTGTAAGAATAACTGGTGCAGTCTATACTTTTGCCAATTACTAGCTGTAATTTGTGAAACCCACCGGATGTAAATTAACTCGCTAAGCTACGAGTATAAAGCTAAAAAATAAAAACTGTTGAAAAAGTTGTAAAGCACAGATGTGTTGATAGCCCGTAAAATCTGAATTGCTCTATAACTCTATCAAAAACTGAGAAAACTCTTGTCGTGGTTCATTTTCATCTTCAAGAAGAATAGTTTCTTTATGGCAGCAATATTTGGTCAGGAGATCTCTCAGCAGCGAAATTGAGAGAATGGCAGATTTGACACTGTATTTCCTTCACTGACTTGGCGTTTTCTGGTTTTACATTATACTTATTAATGCAATTATGAATTGATCAATTTATTTCTATTTCATTTACGGATGATTTTTATCATTGATATTTTTTTATTGCAATCATAATTTGGAGTGCAAATGAATACAGAATTACAAAATGATACAATAAAATACATAAATACAAAAACATTAGTAAATTCCTTTGTTTAAAACTCATTATTTCTAATTGATATATTTCGCGAGTTCATATTTTAAGAAGTCTCATATGTTTGAATTGATTATCATATTTCATAATAAAACATTATTAAATTTCCATCAACATATTGCTGTTTATATCCTACGTATTTTGATAACAATTCGTTTTATTAAATTCATATTTATCCAACTGGAAGTCTCAATGAACAATTTTATTTACTTTTTGAGACAAAAGATTTAATGGCAAATATCACTTTCCCCACACGAAATGGATGACTGATACATATATTAAAATCCAGCATTAGGAGTAAAAGCTTTTTTTGAATTCTAAAAAGGATTTAAACTGTTTTTTATTCTTTACTTACCCTTAAATATTCGGCTCGTTTTTCCTTTAAGGTTTGGGGCAAGGATTTTTCAAAAGGTTTTATTTTTCAACAAGTTACAGTTAAACTGAATAGGTAGAAATATCCATGCGACTAAAAATCCCTTCGTATTTTTTTTTGTTTTTTGTATAGGGAATAAATTTAATAAATACATATTAATTTATTCATTAGACACGCTTCGATATATCCGAATTAATGATGAGGACATGTGGAAGGGCTAGGCCAAAAGATATTATTGTCTTCAGTTCCAATAATAGAGCTTTGGGTTTGAGTACCACTCGAGTAGACCATCCCCAGATAATTAGGCAAAGCATTTCTTATCTTCTTCTTCATCACGGCCTCAATGCTGAGAGTCGTGGTCTTTTGCTATGTCTCGGACTTAGCGTTCCGCCTATCTCCATTCCTCCTAGTCCTTGGCCATGTTGATTGCAGTGCTTCAAGAAGGGCATATAAACCCCCTTTATATATAGTCTCATATAACACATTTCTCTTGCTTACATTCCCGTAACTGTTTTCGTGATCAACACCTTCCCAAGACTTTCATCATTTTTTGAAACAACATGTCTAAAGTACGTTACAAGTATTTTTCTGCATACTGTCGAAAGTCGGTTACTCCAATTCTTGAACGATAGAAATGTCAGTGTGTCTTTGCGGTCCATAGGATACGAATCATCGATTTCTAGCACCACATATCGAAGGTATCTAAGAGCCTTGAAACCTCTATGTATTTAATCTTATAGGACACCTTCCTTTTGCTCACCTTTCCGTAACTTTTCTCGTGAGCCCCACATTAACAAGACTTTCATCATTCTTTGAAGCAACATGCACAAAGTACGTTACGAATATATTTCTGCATGTTATCGAAAGTCAGTTACTCCATCGGCTACTTCTTATCGGCCCTTTTTCCACTCTATATAACGCTATAGAAAATATTAGACACGATGAATTTTGGTTCTTCTGAGTATAGACCGGACCATTGGAATGTTCAAGAATTAAATTCTTCATTAAGTGTTTCTAAACTTGATCTTCATACAGTCGAACTTATTCAAGGCAAAGATTAAATTCTTTATTAAGTGTTTCTAAACTTGATCTTCATACAGTCGAACTTATTCAAGGCAAAGATTAAATTCTTCATTAAGTGTTTCTAAACTTGATCTTCATACAGTCGAACTTATTCAAGGCAAAGATTAAATTCTTCATTAAGTATTTCTAAACTTGATCTTCATACAGTCGAACTTATTCAAGGCAAAGATTAAATTCTTCATTAAGTATTTCTAAACTTGATCTTCATACAGTCGAACTTATTCAAGGTAAAGATTAAATTCTTCATTAAGTGTTTCTAAACTTGATCTTCATACAGTCGAACTTATTCAAGGCAAAGATTAAATTCTTCATTAAGTGTTTCTAAACTTGATCTTCAAACAGTCGAACTTATTCAAGGCAAAGATTAAAGCTTAACAAATATTTATGATTAAATAAACTTTTCTACTTTGTTAAAAAAATTCGGAGTTCGAAGGTCAAGTCGCGGTAGTTATATCGTATAAGAGAAATTCGCAAACTAAATTTTATAATTTTTTTTATTACATACTTCCACAAAGTAAGACATAATAGTATTTTAAAATATATTTTATTCCCCTAGTCGACCTTCTTTTAAATGGGTCCTATATCCATTTGTCGTTTTTTTTTTTTCTAAATTAGTCACGCGATGTCCATTGACTGTGACAAACCCTTAACAACTATACATGCAAATTAGGCTGCCTTGCCAAGGCCATACGCAAAGCCACTTCGCCTTTTTTGTGGCGATTCACAATTATATTGCGTAATTGAAATTGATCAGTTGAAAACGAAAAATGATGGCGATAAAAGGATGGTCTTTATTTTTGTAATTGAATTTGTTTTAATAAAATTAATAATATGTGATAAATGGAATAAATGATGAGTCAATGTACAAGAAAATATGAATCTGAGCTTAAAAGTAATGTGTTAATGATGTAAACGAGCACGTTAAGGTGGTTTGGACATGTTGAAAGGATGGGTGAACAAAGTTTCAATGAAATAATATGTGTTCTAGTGAATCCACTCCAATACTGGAATGCAACTAATTAAGTCACTGCAATAAACAAAAAATAAACAAGCGTACATCGAAAATTTAACATACTTAAATATATCTCGAAAAGTTTGAGAGAAACAAAGTCACAGAAAAGGACAAGAGAAAAAAAATACTTACGTCACGCCGTGGGATCAAATTTATGATTCAGACAAAAAAAAACGCTCTCTAAGAGAACTTTCAAAGGCATTAAGACTGTCATAAAATATGTCCGAAATTACAACATTTGCATTACCCAATCGATGCATTTTGGGAACAAAAGAATTCGAATAGTAGTTTAACTGCTCTATGATCTGTCTATAATTTACTAATTTATTTATTTATCAATGTACATTTATATAAAAAAGCTAAAAATTGTACTTAATGTTTCATAGCACCAGTTAGGCTAGTTATTCATTGAAGAAAAGATAAATGTCTGTCTGATACATCCATTAATTTAAATCTCTGTTGAATATCCATTATCTTCAAGTGCATCATAATATTCCCCTGTCCAAGACCACTTGCTCCATCGAGTCATAGTCGTATTGGCTCACATCCAAAAGACGCGCCACCTTCAGCTTACATTTTGGCAGGAAGAAACATGCAGTGCTCTCAATATGCATTACATTCCTTCCATTTGTCGTCTCGAGAGTAATGTCTCGTAAAAATTCAGCAATATACGCTCTCTAATGTTTTGTTTTACACTTCCGTTGCATTAACAAGAGGGACAATCTGTTGTATCCTTTTTTTTTTTATTAAACAAAGTAATATATTGTACAAATATTTGTCAAGGCTATACCTATATACAAATTTATTACTTAACTAATCTTAATTATATATTATAATTTATGAACTTACTTAATCTTATTTTCCTAATCTTAATATATGATTTCTTAGAAATAATTAACACCTACATACTACTTATAACTAGATAACAATTCTTACACTAATTATTTAGCAAAAGGAAGTCTTGTGTATCCACTCAACGTACATTCCATTTATTTATTTTACAAACTAAACGACACAAACCTGTCCTTAACACGTCACAGGAACAATTTTTGTACAAAATATCACGTATTAGCCTCTTAAAAAAACGGCTAAGAATTCAGGATGTATAATTTGCTGCCCGTAAAGTTGTTCCGTCTTTTTTGGATATATCATATGTATGTCAAAAAGGCAAATTTTTCGTTACTAAAATTTATTCCATACGTGCTGAATATATAATATATTTTTTATGAAAGTTAATAGCTTAGCCTTTTTTTTCGTCATTCTTCCCCAAGATTGCTTAATGGTGTGAAGATAGTAAAAAATGAGTTCTTTTTTTCGGTACTTGATGCTTTTTACTACCGCAACGAGAAAAATGTTACACAAACCAAACAATATGGATTCAGTGTTTTTATATGATCTAGTAAGCAATTATGTATGTAAAATATGGCATAACTAAATAAGTAACTCTAAAATAAATTGATATAAATATAAGGGATTATATTACTGAGTTGTGGCATTTTGCCGAGAGTATATTACGGTTATTGACTTAGACGTGGAAACTTTTGAATCAACACTGTCAGAGTTAAGGAAGCTGAATAAAGATAATAAATAATAAATAAATGTTTTCTCTTATTATATAATAGTATCATTTTCTCTATTACAACTATCGTATATTTTTTTCTTAACCTGTTAACATGGCGGAACTGTACGTAAGGTGAACACTGTTAATTGGGATATACTCGTATTTCGAGTCGATTGTAAGAGATTATCAAATTACAGTAAATCCGTCTTTTTATACTATTTATAAGAAAATTCTTATAAAATAAAACGACCAGAAGAGGTCGAACATTTATTTCTTGTAAATTGATCGTGTCGTATTTTTTTCATATTTTCTATCAAAAATAATGTTCCGCAAAATTCATATACGTTTATTCTAAAAATCATTAATAACTTTGATTATTTTATATCGTAAAAATTTTTTATAGACTATTAATTGCTTTTTGAAATGTATTAAAAATATTGTTATCAGTAATAAATATTTTATGGTTTTTCTCATTTCGATTAAAACACTTATCGCAGCGTTACTTTAATTAATTAATTGACTTCAGTAAAATTGTTCATTAAAAACATACCATTTCATTTGTTGATAGTTAAAAATTTAAATTAATTTGGTAACAATTTAATATTTTTTGTGCAGTGTGATGTATTTTGTATTTAAAGTAGGTAAGTTTTAATTTTTATAATAGAATGTTTTCTTATTGAATCCAAAATTTTATCTTATTATCATTATTGATACGGTGACAAAATTTTATCTTATTATCATTACCATTGATACGGTGACAAAATTTTATCTTATTATCATTACCATTGATACGGTGACAAAATTTCATATTATTATCATTACTGTAGATACGGTGACAAAATTTTATCTTATTATCATTACCATTGATTGATACGGTGACAAAATTTTATCTTATTATCATTACCATTCATACGGTGACAAAATTTTATCTTATTATCATTACCATTGATACGGTGACTTTTTTAACAAAGAGTTTGCTCTCGTCTTTTGAAATACTCGTAGATCATCAACGAGGAGTGTCAAGATTTACTGTAATATATTTGCAAAAAAATTATAAAGATGTTACATTTATTATAACAGTGGAAAAAATGTATAGAAGGATAAAACAATTTAAAATAAATTTACAAATAAATAAACAGATTTCAAGGGGGTTTACATAGGGTTGATCTACTTACGAAAACCGGGTCGATTCGTGAGATCAAAGGTTATAACAGTATCGGACTGTTAACGAGCAATTTAAGTGACATCTATTTTATGGATTTTTTATTTTTTTTAAACTCGAACGACTTTCAACAACGTATGTATGTAATTGTCACCTTCGACAAGTCCTTCAATTCTTTAGGTTAATAGTTCGTGGCTAAGGAGACTGTTTTGAAAGGTTTGTTGTTACTGAAACGTGGAAGGATAACCCACAAGAGGAAGAGTTTGAACGAGTTGGACTGACCAAGAGACGCAACAGGACTACCCTTAACAACTACCCTTCGAACCTCGGAGTGCAGAGATGGATGAAAAGATGAGAGATTATCATGGGAGGCACGATGTTCAGTCATGAGCTATACGAAAGGAATTCCATTTTTTATGAGGACAATTAACCTTGATGAAATAAATTATGATGTTGATGCTATAGTGAAGTATTGTAGAATTTTAATAATGTTTGTTTTTTTTAAACTTTGATCCTTTTTTCTATACTAATCAATGATTCCACCCACATTAGGAATCACTGATTCTAAATTTTCTATTTTAAAAAAAATTAAAATGGCAATTTTTTTTACAGGTGAGTAAATTTCTACTGCAAAAACATTAAACTTCTTTGGAAGCGTAACTGCAAAGGTAAGCCAATATTTAATTTCAAAAGGTATTATAAAATTATTCAACTATTTATTTAACTCATATTAACATTCGACTCAGATTCAATTCTGTAAAATGAAAGGAATCGTGGAAAGAAATATTTAATTTAAAAAAATCATAAAGTAATAACTATAGGATCATTAATAACTTTTGCTTTCATGTGAAGTTGCTCCGTTATGCCTACATAGGTTATTAAGAAATTAAATCATCAATGTATCTACCAAGATATGGAAGATATCTTCCAAGATATGGAAGATATGCCAGTAATGACGCCCTTAACACTTAGTATCCCAATCATGTGTTCAATATGATAAATTAGATTTGCGCTGAGTCCAGGTCCCGTATTTTGATATGATCGACACTTCGTTCAAAACAGGACATATGTTATTATTGGCATCTAGCTAATATTTTTGTAAACAACTCAACTTTAAAATCACCCCACCGGAGACCGATATAGTCTCTGTTGAAAACCCTGAACTTATTGACATGTAAACAATTACTCACGATATGAGAACTAAATGTAGACTTAATTATTTTGATAAAAGAACTATTTTTCTAGCGCTGTTTTGAGAGCAGACTCTCATCAAAGGCGCTCTTGCTCGGTATTCTAATCTACTATTACTGGTGGATTAAAAACATTACAAAAAAAAAGAGCTAAGAAGAAGACAATTTACAAAGAAACATTTTAGATTTTCCGATATGCAAAAGTCCCACATGCGGCTTTAGATGCAATGTAACGTATGTTTGTATTGTTCATATGTTATTATGAATTTTAATAAGACATTTCAAAACCGGCTTGTCTTCAAGTGATTTATAAAGCTCCGCATGCCGCATATACGAGTATATCTAGTGTTATGAGACAGGCCATTCTGTGGTACATGAACAGCAACAGACAAACATGATTTAAAGGTATTTAAGTGTCAAGACGCACGGTGGACTGATAATTTACAAAGTCATTGAAACACTACTGGGTTCTAGCTCTACAGAATATTAAGATCTTATATTTGAAGATGACAAAGACCAGGGATATACAGGAGATTCGTAGAATTGGCCTTAACGTGGGAGGCCGCGGACTGACCGTGATGGAGGCATTTTGTAACATCCCTGAAATCCTGATTGAATGAAAATATTTTATTAGATTAAGAAACATTTTACACATATGGAGTACATTCGTATTGTACTTAAATATGTTGTTTGTACAACCAAATGCACAATGTTTCAGCATTAAGATAATTTGGTCATGTGAATAGAATCAAGAAGTTGTGACTCAACAAATATATATTAATTATAATTAAGACGTTAACATTATGGAAGTTTAAATATGTTATGTAATAATTTGTTTTGTAAAACACTGGTTATTCCACTTTATATAAAGGCATAACTCTACCTATTTTAAAGTTTTCACCTCATCACAAGGGAAACACAAACATGACTGAATTGTAATCGAACTAGTACCAACATGCACACGCATCTAACAGTAAAGATTTAGATAGAAGATTATGGATGGAGATGGTAGAAAATAACTTTGACAAGTAGCGGAGAGATCTATGGAATGTTTGCATTTACCAGATGTTAATCGCAATATACTAACTTTAGGAGATTTAAAGATGTTATAAGTTAATTTGTTTTGTAAAACATTGGTTATTCCAGTTGTATATTAGGCGACGGAGATTATCAATGCATGTAACATTAATTTTGTTTCAGATTTACCGTTATAATATAATATTGTACAATACAGTATAGTGTGATTTACAATGCAACTTTTGATTTTTTTTATATTTACTATTATTTGCCTTAAGACAACAAATCAACAGATAACAATGGCTGGACCTTGTCCATTCTATATAGTAAGTAAAAAATATATATTTTTTTAATTTAATGAAGTAATCTGGAACACAAACATTTACCAAAGACTTCACTCATATACAAATTGATACCTTAAGAACTAATATTATTTATATATTTTTACTACGAACTTACTAAATTTGAATTTCCAATATACCATTTTTTTTGATAATCTTAATATGATATTTTCCTTCTTAGAAATAGTTAACACCTACATACTAACTTATAACTAGATAATAATTCTAACAACTAAGGCTGCTTGCGTTTCATCACACATTCACTCAAACCTTGGTCATCCCTGATAATATTAAAAATAGATTAGTCAGACAAAAGATGATAATAATTATTTCCAAAATGTTCCCAGCTTTATACTTATTATATATTTTCAAATAAACATATTTTCGGTTACAATATGGGGATGATATAGTAACCCTAAAAAATATTATTTTTTTTATTGAAAATCATTATATCTTACAAATGGCTAAAGTAAAAACAAAATGAACGTATTTTGCGGTTCACTGGGTTTGATTTTCAAACGACCTTCCTGACTCAGTCAGATGTGATTCATACTTATTTATATTCGAGAGAAAAAAGAACGAAGTCTTTATCTCAAAGTATTCCTCGTCATTAAGTTCTATACAATTCGTATGCTTACAATTTTCATAGATACATAACATCACGCAATTTCCCTTTCAGAATAAGCAGAGAATCTCGACAAATATCCATAGCCTATTCTATATTCATACAACTTATACGATTTCCCTGACTTTCTACGTTTCCTTCTTTCTGATAAAATGAAAATGTATTTCCATGAAAGTGTTGAATGAATAAATATATTACATGGTTTTTATGATTATTTATAAACACTTTAAATGTAAGCAACTATCTCTGCACAAACACTGAGTGTAATTGTAAGTGAAAATATCCCTCGCTATCCTCGGTGGATTTTTTCCATGATGGATACCAGAAATCGTGGGTGGTACCAAACCTTATAGATTCTATTTTTTTCCTGTACATAAACACCTATGATAACATTTCATTGGTTAATTTGGTACAATATGTTAAGAGATTAACAATAATAACAAGTAATAAAATATAATAATTATAACACCATGCCGTTATAAAAATTATGTCAATGTGGTATTTATTTTAAATTGTTTTATCGTAAGATGTTGCTTTTTTAACAAAGCAATCGACGAAGAACTTGAATTCATATGAAACACGTCGTTTTTGACTACTTGCGGACATAAAAGGGCTTGGAACGTTAGTTTTTAATTTATTAAAATACGTATATTATAACGGTAAAAAACTTATGTAACATAGTACCATTTAGGGAGCAGACTCCCCCAAGGCGCTCAAAAGAATTCTAGTTGATTATCGGGAATCAAATTCACTATTGAAAGATTTAAAAAAGCAATACAGAACAAGTGATTCATACAGAACAAGTGATTGATACAGAACAAGTGATCTTAACAAAATAAATGTAACAAAAAGTATGACTTCTCTAAGCTTATACTCATGGGGAAAATTATTGATAAGGAATTAAAATATCCATAAATAAAACAGTTAAGATGTTGTTCTTTATCATCGCTGAAATATATAACATACCATATATCAGGGGGGGCAACTATTTTATTATCACGATCGACTTTTTACGTAAAAAATAGTCGAGATCTATATCTCTCATATTTGCGAGATTTAAAACATCAACGCATAACACGCATGTTAAAAAAGGAAAACAAATAATTTAAAGTTGTATGAGCGGAATTAACTTTGCTAAAAGAATATTCAATGGCTACGTTTTGTCAGTGCTATTGCATGGAGTGGAATCATGGACCCTCAAAGTTGGTAGTATGAACCGACATTAGAACTGGAACTGGAAACATTAGAACTGTGGATGCACCGGAGAATGCTACGGATACCCTGGACGGATATGGTCAGCAACAAAAGGGTTCTTCAAAGAGCCAGAGTTGATAGAGAGTTGCTGACTACTATAATATTAAAATCCGAAAGGTGTCCTATTTGGGTCATGTATTTAGAGTAGCAAAGTACAAATTACTGCACCTGATCATCCAAGGCAAAATAGAGGGTCGAAGAGGGGTTGGCAGGAGGCAAATTTCCTGGCTCCATAATATACGTGATTGGACTAGTATAAGGAGCGTTGGGGATCTTTTTCGGACTGCCGAGGACAAGGATGCCTACTGTCAGGTGATATTCAACGTTGGGGGGACCTGACATGGCACTGGGAAGAAGAAAAGAATATTAAGGAAAAGAAAACTTATATATGCGTCGTTGTCGTTGCTGGACCTCGTAGGTGAAGACCTCCTCGCCACTCCAACGTCAATCTTGAGCTGCTCTTCCACGTCGATCATATAATCTTCTGTGAGAAAACAGCTCGATCCTCAATGCGCACTTCCTCTCACAAATATCCCAGACATACTGAGTGGTCTGAAAATGTTGACGCATATTCGCACTGGCTGTTTTTCACACGACTAGCTATTGATGGCTCTCCATCCTCCATGATCCTGAGTCACTTGCTCTCATTCCTCAGGCCCCTTGCACAAAGAAGTCAGCGACTCTCGCAGACTGTCCTCAATTACGCTTTCTCTGCCCACTAAACCTTTGCTGGCCCACTACTTCCTCGAAAAAGACGTGTTTTGGGAGTCTATGATCGCGCATGCGTATCACATGTCTAGTCCATTGCAATGTCATCTTTACAACCATATCCTTTAAAGGTTTACAGTTGGAGCGTTGTAGGACAGGGGCATTTGTCTTATGATCAGTCCAGTGGGTCCAAAGAATAAACATACGTGTTAAATAACGTACATACATTTATTTGGTGTAAAAATATCTGCATATTTAAAAATGATAACTAATTTACTGCAATGACAACTTCATGCGCGTAATGAGATATGGCTACATTGAACACCATATTGTAAATTACGAAGTCGACCACGATCGACCGAAAATTGCTTCCCGATCGATCTGTTGGACCTCCTTGATATATAGTACATATATACTATTTGAAAAATTATAACTTAGTTGCATAAGATAATAAACCTTTTTTTTTATTTTAAGCCAATTAATGAATTTAATGAAACATCCATTGAAGGTTTATGGCACGAACAGTTGAGGTTTTCTCCTGAAATCCCTTTGACAAAAACTTGCAGCAAAATGTATTTGTTACCCGAAGAAGATGGTAATCTGATGGTCGTTGATAAATATAAATATTTATTGTAAGTTATGTTTACTCTCATTATATGGTATTGATAAATATAAAGATTTATTGTAAGTTATGTTTATTCTCATTATATTGATAAATATAAAGATTTATTGTAAGTTATGTTTACTCTCATTATATTGATAAATGTAAAGATTTATTGTAAGCTATGTTTACTCTCATTATATTATGTAGATATTTTATGACTCATATTTTAGTATATTCATAAAAACTGAAAAAAAGACAAAGACGTAAATTTCACATACTGTGACTATTGTCTAATATCATTAACTGTCTCGCCGCCTCCCTCTTATATCTAAAATATTCAATATATTTCCGTTCATGAACTAGTGCCACGCTCAAACAGAAATTGTTTATTGGCCTTCCAAATTCAACCGTTCTACATTTTTTATGTCGTCCTTTACTTTATATGCAATAAGACTCTGGAACCAGTAACTAATCAATTCGCCCCGTCATTGGTGTGTTTTAAAAAGCGATTAGAAAAAACTTTTAATTTCAATTCAGTAATATAATATAACGTATTTCATTCTTATTATTTGCTTCCTTCTCCATTATCTATTCGTTTACTTATGATTTCTTACTTTTATGTTTTAGTATGTACAAGTACATTGTTCATAAATTGTGTAGAGGTGAATAATCATTTAAATATTTGTTGCAACCATGTAACTTCCTTTTTTTAATTTTGTCTAGTTGGTTGGAAGAGTTTGCCACGTGGCAATTAGCTGACAAGATTGTTTTACAATGAAGTGTTAAGTAAATAAATGTTTTATACATCAGAATCTTTCATAATTGACTGAATTGTGTTTATTAAAAAAAAATCAAAGATGACTATATTCCATGCTTCACACCTATCCAGATATGGCAATATTCCATGCTTTACACCCATCCAGAGATTGCAGTATAACATGGTTCACATCCATCCAGAGATGGCAATATTCCATGCTTCACACCCATCCAGAGATGGTAAAATATTTCATGATTCACACCCGTCCAGAGATGGCAATATTCCATGCTTCACACTTATTCAGATATGGCAATATTCCATGCTTCACACCCATCCAGAGATGGCAATATTCGATGCTTCACACCCATCCAGAGATGGTACTATTTCATGATTCACACCCATCCAGAGATGGCAATGATATTTGTTTCGCACATCCTTTTATCTGTATTTCAAAAAATACTTTCGTACTTTGGTGCGTAATTCAGGTCATGACAAAAGCCTACGGCACAAAATACCCACTGTTTGGCTAAAGTGGTGCGAATTGACAGGTGTGACGCGTGACCTAAAAATGCCCATCACACCATAAGGTCGCATTTACAAAAGTATTATCCTCCCGGTACTCACCCACGGAAACGAAGCTTTGAGTATGACAGATAATCTCATTATATCGTCCAAATAATCTAAACGAGAATGGTGAGGTGAATGTATGTCACACGAACATATAAAGTAACGACCTTCGAAGCCTAGTTGGTAAGACGTCTTTCTTCAAACTCGGAAATGGCGGGTTCGAATCCCGCTGGAACCCAGATTTAAAAAAAAAGGTTTTCAGTCTTGATTTTATTTAAGGTCTCTTTAACATTCCTTTGATTGACGATATCTCAATTTTACTTTAATATGTTAATGTACACACGTTTCGTTAATATGAATAATCTTTTGAATATTTTTTGCGACTATGTAACTTTTTACTTTTCTTTGGTTTGGTTGGTTTGAAGAGATTGCCGCCTGGTAATACACCTGCCAAATTGTATTTACAATGAAGTGTTAAATAAATAAAAAATAAATAACATATTTAGTTGATTGGAAGAGATTTTCACATGGCAATAAGCCCGTCAGGCTGTAATGTTTAACAACAACAGTGTAATACAATGCAATACAAATAAATTTCTTAATACTGTCTGTCTGGAGTGATGAAGTGGGAGGGGTTTGATTCGCGTGATGTATCCATATGTAATCGAGTGTCACTGTTTGTCAAGTTGATGAGAATGTGCAACGGGGTTTTATATAATCAAAAATCGGAAAGAAGTATCGATTTATTTTTTCATGATATGTCTTCAGCGAGATACAGGCCAAAGCCTTGTTTACTGGGGACATGACAAATGAAAGGCAGCAAACCCAGATCCATTAAAATTGTGTGTCCGAATTGAATAACATATTGTTTTCTCACAAATTGGGTATATTTTTTGTCATGTGTAAAATAAATATACCATAAATGCCAGACTCAGTGTACGAGACATAGCTGATAATTCTGAAGGGAGTAATTTCTATTGGTTTGGACATGTTAAAAGAAAACCTCCAGAATTAATTAAGGGTTAATAATTTAACCTTTACACATCTAAATCAAACATTTAGAATTAATCCCGAAGACTGATGGTTGAATTTGGCAAGAAGTAATATGAGAGCTTGTGGAGTACCGAACGTTGAAGACAGGTTGAACTGGAAAAATAAGAAAAAAGGGCTAACCCTTATAGTTCTTCTCTCGTATGGGAACTACACATAACAAAGGAATAGGCTAATCTCTTAGCCACATCATCGCTTAGTGAAACACTTTGTTGACCTCTCGCAATCCACCTGGAAACGAGTACAGCGTGCACTCATCAATGGTGTGTTTCATGGTCTATGTTACATAACATTGCGGATACACCACTGCATGATAGCTAGTCACTTTTACAGAATGGGTATTGTGCAGAATCCCGGCTGCGAGTGTGGTCTGGGTGATGAAACTATAGACCACGTATTTTTCGGTTGTTTTTTGCGAGATAGATTTAATTTACTAAAAGCCATATCTTTACCGCGTCCAATCAATATTGCGAATCTTCTTTCTTTGAGAAAATTTTCCATTTAAATATCGATTGTTAAATTTTTGAAGCATGATCAGTTGAAACTTTGAATTATCTAGAATTGTCACTTTTTTTTTTAATTATTATATTCACTCGTATAATTTCACAGTGTCTTTAATTTGGTGGCATAAAGATGTACCATTGCCTTCTCGGAAGAAGAAAGCTGGGTAGAGCCTTCGTTGTGTCTTTGACGAGGGAATGATTTCTAATATCCTTTTTTAACAAAGGTGCCCGTAATCGTTATTCTATACATCAACTATCAACACTCAAGACCTTAAACCAGAAAGGATGTGACATTTACTGCTGTAGATGATGGTCTGTTAAAACCTCCTTTACTGATAGATTGGCATTTACGATCTTAAAAAACCAGCTTCGTACCGCGTCTTCGAACTAGAGAGTTGTCAACATTATATGCGTCACGACCGGGAGCCACGACAGTCTACGTGATTACCACGTGTTGCTAATAATATGCATGGCCTTTTTGAAACCCACATCCATGATACCAGTAGGATGACTACAAAACCAAACCGATAAGCAATACTTAAGTAGATCATAGATTAAAATGAAACGATTCCTAACAATTGATTGTACAACTTTTGAATAACAAGACTACACAGATTAGGCAATCACTATGAGCATTGTACGGGTTTTATTATGATTTTAACTACTTTCAGGAGAAAAATTAAGAAGGTTTATTGTCAGCATGAATTGATTAAAATATATTTATTTTATTTTTTATTTATTTTACACAGAACAAGAAATATACATAATTTGCGAAAAAACAACAGGTAATTTCCTGTGAACACACAATTTAAATAGGTCTGGGTTTGTTGCCTTTCATTTGTCGTGTCCCCAGTAAACAAGAGTTTTGCCTGTATCTCACTAATTATAGTAACATATAGCAATAATAACATCGATAATTCTTTCCGATTTTTGATAACATAAAACCCCGTTGCACGTTGTCATCAACCTAACAAACAGTGACACTCGATTACAAATGTAAACATCAAGCGAGAGGTCTGCTTTATAAGTGTGTTGGGTTCGTCTTATTCCAGTTTTTTTTCTATTGTATAAAACTGTTAATATGTTAATGTTGAATTTTATTCCTTGTTATTTTTTAATATTTGTACCAAAAAGGTAATTTGACTCACTATGAAATTAAATTAAAATAAATAAAAAAAACGTGAGTCGCAAACAAGCAAAAATGAAACACCTTGCTTGTTACTTTCAAAAACTTTGAAGACTTGTTGCTTAATCTATAAATTATCATTAGTTATTAATTTTAAATCAAATAAACTCAAATTCAATCGAATGCGTGTTTTTTTGTAGAACCAAGAAAGACTATACAAAATTATGGCAACGTTACGATTCACAAATCGATGTGTACGATGGACAGTATGATGTAAGAAACAGTGCAGTGTTTGTCCATCCAAAGGAATATCTTGGAATTTGGCATTGCGTTGAATATTCAAACAGCATGGGACATCAAGGTAAGGAAAATTTAGGTTTAAAAAAACTTCTATCTTCATATCGAGAATAGGGCACTTTTGTGTCAGCGTTTCAAAATTGGTTCACTGAAATTTCCAGCGCAGTAACTATTTTATTTTTAGTTAAGGTAAAAATGCTGCGCTTTGAATCCATCTCGAAAAGTTCAAGTGGAATTCCAACAAGTTTTTATTTTTTTAATGTGCTCAATGAATTTTGTTTTATTTACTTTATTAAAAGCGCATTTTGCAAAGCTGAATAAATGCAAAGAAAATTACAAGTTATAAATAACTAGGCAAAGTCTTTGACAAATTGGTCTCATTTCTTATCACAAAATTTCATCCATTAGTTCTGAATGTTAAAACGCTCACCAGAAATATTCGCAATGAGCATTCCCACCCTTACGCGCATTTAAATTCAAAGCTATCACATGCACAATGTTAATCACATCTAAGTAATTTACAACAACGTATCACACGGTCTACATCCGCATCTGTCATTTGCTCTAGTGTTTTTGTGGAGACCTTCAAAATCTCCTTACTTTTTCTTATTAAACAGTTGAACAATACGGAAAACTCAGTTATTCGTGTTTTTTCTTTTATTTTGTGTGCATAGATATACATGGTAAATTTGGTGGTATTTTGTTGAATACAGTATTTTTTAAGGTCTACCAGATTAAAGTACATGAAATGTTTCGAATTTATGACAAAATATGCAAAAAAATAAATCTTACTAAAAGAGTAATAAATGGATTTTTTTAACAATAATAAATAGTTCATAGCAGCCATTCATCTACAAGAGATAATAGAGACTCAGCATTATATCTACGTGTATTACATCGTTGAGACGAAATCTCGGAGATTGAGACTTACCCAGCATCAGAGCCACACAGTCGATGTCGCTCACTGTAATCCAGAAGAACAGTGGGAACTGATAGTTCAGTCACAGAATATTTCATTATGATTGGGAGCATTATTTGTCCATCAGGCTACCTGCGTTGCTTCTTATTGAATTTTTTTCTCCCGAGTGTAACTATACGGCAGCAGAAGAGCTGAATAACTGAGGAGAAATTTGGCGAGGAAAGAGGAATTAAGAAGGATTTTTTTGAAGGTATAAAGTGGAAACATCACCGATTACTTTTGGGTGTATGGCGATGATCAGTGTCAAAGATCTTGGGTAGGCTATATCCCCATCTACCAGCTACAGTGGATCTCCTGAGAGCAAACAATAGCAGAACAAAAACAAAATATATTTAGATGCAAGATTATTATGTAACACTTTCGTTATATAAAATACAACCTAACAAGATAATTTCCTTGTTGTATAATTTATAGCCAACCTACATGATGGCAATGAAGTCTTAAGTGAAAACTACATCGGAACCCTTTTTAAAACAAATCGGATTCCCACAGGAATCATACCTGTAACCTCCAGGCTGGAAGACAAGGGTTTTACTAACTAGGCACGTTATATTATGCGGTACTGCCTAAGCCATGGTGGTCGTTAAAATAAGGATAGGGAACAAAGGAAAATAAGGATTCCTTGTTTATGGTATTTTGAGAAATGTAGTATTGCCTCAGTTTTTTGTTTAACATTACCAAGGCCACATATTGTAACTATTCCATGTTTGTTCAATATTTTTATGTTTTTCCATGAAAACAAAACTGAAAGTGGAGAACAAATTACATACATGCATAACGAGAATCAAACTTGATAAATAATTTATAGATCTTTCGAATTGTTTACAATCTTGAATAATATTTTCTGTTTTCTTTCTTGCAGAAATTTATCGAATTTTTACAAGAGATAAGTCGCCTCCATATTACCTTATGGAGAAAATGTTTTGGTATACGGATTATCTTCGTATTCCAAAGCTCTACCTCGTCAAGTCATGCACTAATTAATGTGCTTTGCTGCATAAAACGTCCAGTATTTTAAGGGAAGTTGATGGGACTTTCACGAAACAACCATTAAATTTTGCCTACTTGAAGGTTTTGAATTGAAGCCACAGAGCAATGATCTACAGCACGTTTTGAGTTTCAAAGTTTTAAATTCAAGTCTATACAAAACATCGATTTTCAGCATGTATAATGTTATGAGATTATTGTGACATTCTCGTAAATCACACAGGTGTATTAACAGTAATAAAAATGTGTTAAATGTATAATACGGAGTTGATACGGATGTGGACATATTAAATTCAACCCTTTCAGGATTTCGGAGGATGGGGACTGAAATAATGGAAAAATTGTATTTTTTTTTTCTTTCCATTTGTTTTAGTACTTTAAACGATATTTAAACATGACTGATATGTGCATGATATGGATATCAGGAATTAGGATTTTAATAGTTGGTATTATTTAAAAGTTGTCTGTTTTCATTGATTTATTTTCTGTAAGTGTTTTTAAACAAATTAAATAAAAATATGATAAATAATATAAAATTGTCAAATTCGAGCCTACCATCAAGTTAAAGCACATGTCGCATACTGATAATTTGAGATTCAAGCTTATAATTACAAGAAAATGGCGTTATAGTGTGTATTTTTATAGCCTAATATCATCAAAAGATGCTTAGTTTAAATAGGTAGATTCCAACTTCTTCATAATAAACCTATTAGAGTTTCCTATATAACGATAGAGATTTTATAAAATGTCACATTTATACTTTGAAGTAGGCCATTTCTGAGATAGTTACCTGATGGCTTACATATACTTAACTTTGAAACCTCCATACAAAGATCTAACTATAATATAAATCTATTATAATATCGTCGACTTTCTGACACGAATTGGTAACTAACATTTTACTGTTACCGAAGTGTATCAATTCAAAAATGAAAATCCTTCCAATGTATGCACAGTTGCTTTTAAAATATATTTCGATTGTGTGAATATATTTTTTTCCAGTTTGGATAAAATTTTTAAATCTTTACTCGATATGCACATAAGCCATTTTGTGACTATTACCAAAAAAAAAACTCATTTTACAAAATTTTGTTATACATTTACTAGTTTGTGCCAGAAAGTGACACGTTATTTTTTTTGTTTCTTAAAAGTTGATTGTTAAGTAAAACAAATATTTTTAATCAACAACTTTTCCAATTTTTAATTAACACTCACCTGCAACTAGAAACTATAATTACTCGTTTTAAGGGAGGTTCGTATCACAAAAGTTAAAGAAACAAAAAAAAATGGAAGTATCAATAATGAAAATCATATTTAAATAGGAAATCATATTTAAATAGGAAATCATTTTAATTTGATCATAATCACGTAATATTAAGCTAAATGAATAAAATAAAAAAGGAAGAAAACTGACATGAAAAATTTATGTAAAATGTCTTGGGTTAATAAAGGTTTAAAAATAATATTTTTTTTGTTCCTCTAAATTCGTAAGCTTTAAATAATTTTTTTGGTATCTTATTTCGTTAAAATCACGTAACTTTTTTGCATTGAAAAATGAGTTACGTGTAAGAAAGAATTGAGTGTTATTATTATATTGAGAGAATGAGTTGTGAAATACTTACGATACAAAATATATATCTGAAATGAATGGGGTACGAGAAAGAGGTTGACCGAGAAAAATTAAGAATTTTAAATAGAAGGAAAGGTAAAAAGTATGAAAAATAGAAAGTGTTACAGTTGTTTAAATACGAATAAGGCAAGAGTTGTGAAGACGGATATGTGAGGTGGAGATCTTTCTTCTCTGCCTACCCCAAATGGTTTGTTCGTTAGTTTTCTTTCATATTTATATACATATTTATACTTTGAATTCATGTTCAAATATATTTAATTTCCAGTCATATCATATGTGTGTATGATTGACTTGAAAAGGTACTATATTCATATACGTGTATATATTTTGATGTATATTTTTTGTATATTTCAATATGGGTGGTTTAAACATATGTTTTTCTACGTATAATGTGATTTTTAATATGCAATTAATTACTTTCTTGTTATTATTAAATTGTTCGTTCGTGTCTTGTTTTTTAATTATTTTATTATGTAACGAGGGTTTTTATTCCTTGATTCATATCTATTTTGTTTTGACAAATTGTCTTGTGAATAATTATACTTTGTGTTTTTTTTTTCACTGTAAAGGTAAGACAAAAACAAAGAAAATATATAAAAAACAAATATTTTGTGTAATATTTAATACTTCATGATTAACTCGTGCCATGCGCAGTTGTATCCTATATACAAATGAAATGGTAGTGGTGACGGAGAATGAAAATGAATTACAGAGTCTGATGAGCAAATTGTATAAGAGATGTTAAGAGAAAGATCTGAGAATAAATGAATGCTGCGAAATTTTAAATCATGATGATTGAAAAAGTTAATGTGTTATATGCGTAAGTTATGGAAGAGATAAGAGAAAGTCGAAGAATTCTGTAATTAAAGTAGTATTTTCTTAGTTGATGGAAGAGTCACAATGAATCTTAAATTAACTTCAGTCATTGCCGAAAACGAGAAAGACAAACTTTTGAAGTCTAGAAATTGAACCAGAATTATGCTAATTTAAATTGGGTTTGAATCTTATTTTTTTCTAAACGAACCCATGGCTGTAATACTTTAGTCATTACTCCATCTTTTATCAAAGTTTTTTAATCTGTTTTGTAGAAAATTAATCGCTTGAAAACCTCATTCTGTCCGTGATTAAAACTTCAGTTGCAAAAGGTGATATCAGCGTAAAATTTTACATTTAGCTAAAATTAAATTGTTACGCTGAAATTTGACGTTTAAACTTAAGAACAAACATCACGGTTTTTTTCTGTTGGGATAGGCAGGAAGGACAGAGCATCATGCTTTTTTATCTTAACACGCATATTTCGCCTCTTCCACATATATACGCCTTCTCATACAGGTTTATTAATTTATTTTTATTATTAAACATTTTTATTACAAATACAATCTGATGAACTTATTGCCAGGTGGCAACTTAACTCTACTCTTCAATCCAACTAGAGAAAAGTAAATGAAGCAAGTTACATGGGCGCAAAAAACACTTAAATGACTATCCATCTCCCACTAAATCCATGAAGACGTACATGAACATACGTTCACAAAGACGGATAATCACCCGAACATTCCTTTTCATATAAAGTGAGATATCATCAACCAAATGAAAAGAAAGAGATGGTGGAGAGGAAAGAAAAAATCAAGAATGAAACACGTTATTTTACTGACAAGAAACTAAGAGTTTTTTCAGTCACCTCTTAAAGCATGCCAAGGACGGAGTGAGTCTATCATTGGTTTGTAACTAATTCCACAGTCTCACTGCATGGACAGAAAAGGACGGCGAAAAGAAAAGAAAAGCGGTGAACCGGAAGCGCCAATAAACAATCTCTGTTTGAGCGTAGCGTTAGACCATAATTGGAAAGACGCTGAAACTGTTCGTCCAGATTTGAGGGGGCGGCAAGACGGTTAAGAATATTATACAATAGAGTTAGTATGACAATTTGGCGTCTATTTCTCACGTTCAACCAGTTCAGCGCCTTCTGGTATGAAGTTATATGATCGTACTTTCTTAGGTTAAAAATAAATCATAGACAAACATTTTGAAGACGCTGTAATTTGTTAAGATGTTCCTTTGTAATATACAAATAACAGAACTCTGTGATATTCAAATAGATTTAACGATATTTCTAACTTTAAACATTCTCTTTTTCAAAATGTCATGCACTTGATTAAACTATATATTCCTTGATCTTC
Source organism: Odontocerum albicorne (assembly GCA_949825065.1). NCBI lineage: Eukaryota > Metazoa > Arthropoda > Insecta > Trichoptera > Odontoceridae > Odontocerum > Odontocerum albicorne. Next base: position 10,434,624 of record OX463862.1, read on the forward strand.
CCCTAGCACACTTTCTCCATTCATCCATTTCACATCCCCAAACCATCTTATAGTGCTCTATATCTTACTCAACATGCCAAATTGTTACAATTCCAAAACATAATAATTTCCAAATGTTCAAAATATTCCCAATATTGAATACATTTTCAAATAACATATACTTCTCCAAATATATAATACATTTCCAAATATCAAATCATTTGCAAATATCGAATACATTTTCAAATATTGGTAATTTCCAAATGCACAATGTGTTTCCCAATATTGAATATATTTACAAATTATAAATACTTCTTCAAATATCTTACACATTTTCAAATATCAAATCATTTGCAAATATCGAATACATTTTCAAATATTGGTAATTTCCAAATGTACAATGTATTTCCCAATATTGAATATATTTACAAATTATAAATACTTATCCAAATGTCTAATACATTTCCAAATATCAAATCAATTGAAATATCGAATACATTTTCAAATATTGATAATTTCCAAATGTATAATGTATTCCCCATTATTAAGTATATTTACAAATAACAGACACTTCTCCAAATATCTAATACATTTCCAAATATCAAATCAATTGAAATATCGAATACATTTTCAAATATTGATAATTTTCAAATGTATAATGTATTTCCCATTATTGAGTATATTTACAAATAACAGACACTTCTCCAAATATCTAATACATTTCCAAATATCAAATCAATTGAAATATCGAATACATTTTCAAATATTGATAATTTTCAAATGTATAATGTATTTCCCATTATTGAGTATATTTACAAATAACAGACACTTCTCCAAATATCTAATACATTTCCAAATATCAAATCAATTGAAATATCGAATACATTTTCAAATATTGATATTTTCCAAATGTGTAATGTATTCCCCAATATTGAATATATTTACAAATAAAAGATACTTCTCCAAACATCTAATACATTTCCAAATATCAAATAATTTGCAAATATCGAATACATTTTCAAATATTGATATTTTCCAAATGTTTAATATATTTCCCAATATTGAAAATATATTTTCAAATAAAATATTCGTCTCCAAACAACTAATGCATTTCAAAATATCAAATAATTTGCAAATATCGAATACATTTTCAAATATTGATAATTTCCAAATGTTTAATATATTCCCAAAATACGAGTATATACAATTAACATATACTTCTCCGAAAATTTTCAAATATCAATTACATTTCCAGTATCAAGTACATGTCCATACATCAAATACATTTCCAAATGTCGAATACAATTCAAAATAAGGAATAAAAAATATGACAGAACATACATTTGAATTCATATTAGCTTTGAGGGATTTTAAATAGTTTCAAACAGCAAAGGAAAATGATAAAAAATAATCCTTCTTCTTAATTCTCATTTATTCTTTTTGAGAATAATATCCTTTACAAATGCACTAAGCTCGCTTTATATATGAGAGTGTATTATCCCTTGAGTTCAGAAAAAGCTTTCTTTATTATTTATTTCAAGAGAACTTTTATTTCCTGCTTGAGAATAAATTGACCTATTTTTTACGCATCGCTGAATATATTTGAACACGTACTCGTTTATGATTGAAACAGGACTTTTATTTTCTAGCGTTCATGGTACATATTTTGTAGTGCTCATAGTACATCTTTGTGTAATTCAAACGTGAAACACATAGCAGTGGCTTAACATATCTAGAGAGTTGTATTGATGAACCCTAGTCCTAATTTGTTAGTCGCCTCCCTTCTATCACGAGGTTTATGGATTTCATTTGCGCCTGAAACTAATATTAAACAAAAAAGGTATCTTATCTGCTTTTCTTTTTATAACATTTTTTTAAATTGTCACACGGCAATAAATCCACTGGATACTCTTTGTTGAAAACAATGTTATCTGGTGGGTTCTTGCAATGTGGTAATATCTTCTAACCCACCAAATGTAGAGTAGATAACGCTTATGTATATTCTTATACAAAAGTATACTTGGCAAATATGTGGCTGTGTACAAGACTAAAAATGTATGTGTGTATGAATAAAAAGGCGTAGAGATTTTCTTGTACGTACGGTTGTAATAAATAAATAGAAGTTTGTTGATAACAACATAGTTTGAACACATATCTTAAAATTTCATGTACATTTCGAGATAATAGAGAAGTTAATAAATTAGAGAGAAGTTATTACAAGGTCAGTCGAGGTCTCAGTCGACATTCACCCCCACCAATTGAGATCAAACCCGGCCGCGAGGACATTATAATAAATAGAAAACTCGTAAAGCTTTTTTTTTTTCAAAATGCTCGAGTATTCTAAACACTTCACAATCAACTGACCAAGAAGACCAAGTCCTCGAATGACAATCTAAGAATATATAAAACAACTTGATCATATGACCCGTAGTGACATATGAATCCAAAGCGTGGATGATGATATTTGCAGACCTACAAAAGTAACAGAGCTTCGAAAATCGAATACTACGAAATATATTAGGCCCCAAACAGGCCGCAGGAGAGTAAAAACTGACATAAGAACCAAATAAGCATATGCATCTACGGGTTAGGCTCCTTATCAGCTCAAATATAAAAACAATATAAAACAAATACAAAAAAATCCTCAGATATCTATGGTACAGACCAAAGGGCGATTATCCAAAATATGCTCACCAAGTCGAACTTCTCATGGCGTGTAACTATAGAATCCTCGAAACAAGAAGGCAAGAATCCATTGCGATATTCCTACTAAAGGTTTTTCAATGTTGTTTTAACTGTTCCGGAATTTGAGAAGCAATTAGTTTATATGTACCTAATAAATATAGCGATGCAAGAAATCACCCTCTGTTTTACGTACCAACTTACAGAATGAATATCATGGCTAAACACTCAGTCACGCGTGGTATGGAGATATTGAACCAACTGAATGACACGGTTGATATATTCTCGGTACCGCCTAGCAGTATGAGAAAAATCCTGGCTGATATTCTTCCTTACGAATAAGCTAACTCTAGAAGCAGACCCTCTTTGTGAAACAGGAGAAATCCGTGCAAAGTGAATAAAATAAATCTAATGAAGAAAATTAACGAGCCAATTACTTATTACTAATGATGTCAAGTCGCAAAGGTAGTATGAACAGTCCATGTAAGGAGATCTAAGCTGATATATCCAACAAAGATCAGTATTCAAACCCAACAACAGATGATTTTTGTAGCCTAGTTAGTAACACGTCTATCTACACATCTAATAGTCGCGGGTTCGATTACCGACTCGTATTAAAATACCACATCCAAAAAACGTAAAACATAACATAATTCCAGTTTATATTATTATTTTTGGGTCGTGTTACACCACTAGATTTCATGTTATAACAAAGGTAGAAATTGCAACTTCATGACTGTGTAGTTTTATTCATGTCAAGGCCAGCAAAAAGGTTTCAGTAACTTGAATATTTACAAAAGGGATTCACAAAATGAAATACACATCAACCAGAGCTCATTAATCGTTAAATTAAAACATTTTTCTGTTTTCTTTTAAACTTAAAAGTTTCAGTGAAATTCAAACGAATTTAACTCAATGCTTATTGGTAGATATTAATTAATTTGTTAAAACATTTATATAAAGTAATTTCTTCTAATAATCAGCTTTTTAAAATTATTATCGTATCTATGATATACTCGTATTTATCTTAAATTTGATGATAAGTAACAATATTTGGAAAAAAAACTAAACAAGATAAAAGAAAATTGTTGATCTCCAGGAAAATAGCGATTAGGAATAGTTTGGAAGTTAAGAAAGAAGAATAATTTGAGATAAATAATATTTCTTTAGTTAATTCTTAAATAAACATAGATGTAGTATATCTGATTGAACCCGGAAGATCTTCTTAACCCTTCCTTCCCTGTGATGTGTAACTAGTACACATTGCTTCTAAAAACTTTAATATCTCTATAAATATAATAGATACTGGGTTCAAATTTTAGGTGTTCCTCCATAATACATTTACGCATTGAATAAAAAATATATATTAATGATAATTAGCACATATCGGCCACGTCAGAGATATTTTGTGAAAATCGGGAATAAATTCACCAATACAATCAAACGTGTGCCAGTATGTGACGTAGGTATATTAATTCTAAAAAACCGCTATGGGGGAGGAAGCGACGCTATTCATGTCTCACTCTCACCCTACTTCGGTATATCATATGGGAACGCTAGAAATAGAATCTCAGTTCGCTCGCTTCTCTTGCTTCAGCAGCTTTCGGGCAGCGATTTGAGGTGGTCGCATCGCCCGTTTTGTGAACGTCGGCCGATGTTTTTTTCATGTTTTCAGCAATTCAATTTCATTAATTATCAGTTTTGACTTCAAATTAAACTAACTTAAGTGACTGGCTATAAATATTCTAATTTTTCCGATTTTCAGTTGCTCATTTTTACATGTGTATTGAATACACAGCACCGGAACGCGCGGATTTTTTAGCACAAGAAGGGAACGGTTCAAGTCGAAAAGAGTTAACTGCGAAATATGATCTGTAGAATGATGTGTGATACGTTGATATATGATACAGGGATTCTGCTATCACTAAGTCGACGAAACTGTCAATACAATATTTTTTTTCTCACGGTTACTGAGAATAGCTTGAATTGTTCAACAATCCATAAAGGGTCAACAGCTTGGATTAATTAGGTTGAATAACTTGATATGTTCAATCATTCAACCTAATCAATCCAAGAAAGGTTGACAGCTTGTATTGGTTAGGTTGAAGAGTTTGGGTTGTTCAACAATCTAAAAAGGATTAACAGCTGGAATTGATGAGGTAGAACAGCTTGGATTGTTCCATAATTCACAAAGGGTTAACAGCTTGGATTGATTAGGTTGAATAGCTTGGATTGTTAAACAATCTAAAGAAGGTGCGAGGTATATGCAATTTATAGTTTATAAACCTAAGAAATTGACGTTGCACTCACTGCGCCAAAAGAAGAGAGTCTAAAAACATAAACGTGCACACCTTCACCACAGTAAATGTATAATAAATTAATATATTCTAGGGTAGAAACGTTAACATGGAAACAGGCCGAGAGGAGCTGAATATGGTGTAGAAATGAGTGCTAAGAGACGAGTACATGGAGCGGCAATCTATGAAGTGATTAGAAATGAGTGTGAATTTAACGCTGATGTATTACGTAAGAAAAATAACAACACACTGAGATGGCTTGGGCGTGTGGAACAAATGAATGAAGAAATCCTTATGACATGTTAGTGGAAGGCATGGTAGAGGAAGACTTAGAATAGTATGGTTAGATTAAGTAAATAATTTTAAGAAAGAAGAAAACGTAGTCATAAAAACGTAGGAGAAAGTGTTTGAATGTAGAAGAGGCAAAGTATGTGTGCCGAAAAATACGAAAGTCTGGCACTCTGTTCTTTCTGCTTTTTCTGAGATGAGAATGGATAATGGTATGTTTGACATAGTTTGTCATCGTTTTATAGAAATGCTCAAAAAGCTGTTTAAATTTGTTTTCATTAAAATTTCACTTTTTTTAATAAAACTTTGAGAAACTTCACTCCTTATACTTAAATGTTGAATTATGTGTTATTCCTGATATGTTACACTGATTACATTAGGTATAACAAAGAATTACATTAGGTATAACAAAGATTACATTAGGTATAAAATTGTTTTTATTAAAATTTCACTTTTTTTAATAAAACTTTGAGAAACTTCATTCCTTATACTTAAATGTTGAATTATGTGTTATTCCTGATATGTTACACTGATAACATTAGGTATAACAAAGGATTACATTAGGTATAACAAAGATTACTTTAGGTATAAAATTGTTTTTATTTAAATTTCACTTTTTTAATAAAACTTTGAGAAACTTCGTTCCTTATACTTAAATGTTGAATTATGTGTTATTCCTGATATGTTACACTGATTACATTAGATATAACAAAGGAAATTACACATTTCATGAATACAAAATGAGACAGTCATTCTGTTGTAAAATCTGTTTTAAAATATATATAATGTTCTCGGTGCACGAATAGTTTTGCATTTTATTTACCCCCATTGCACGGGAGGAAAATGAAAAGCTGAAATAAAAATGCGAAGCGCATGCGGAAATCTTTTGTGCTCCTTTTTCAGTAAATATTTCAGCTGACTGAAATTGCGAAATAATAATTTCCTCGGTTTAATCAAGTCCACTTTGACGGAAGTTTCATTATAAATTCTCGAGATCTAGGATTATATTTTAGAGAAATTAAAATGAAAAATATAACGACGCGGGGAATGAGAGTCTGCAGATTGGAATACAATTGAATCTTGCTTTGTCCTGCAGGAATTAACGAAATAAATAAAAATATCTTGTATAACGAATACAGTTCCAGACTTTAATTATTAAAAATAAGACAGTGTTTAAATCTTCACACTGTGTCATCTTCCTGTCAAGATCTGTCACTCCAATATACTCGTAGTGACGATAAGATCCTTTGTATTCCAACGAATCACACATACACATATATTCTACGCAGGATCTTTTATGGTTTACTTTGTTTTACTTTGGAAAAATCATTCTAGCTAAATCAGATGTGGTTGTTTGAATAACTCTGGCGTCACTTTGTGGAACTCCACATTAAAAAACATTGAAATCCTGTTACTTTATTTTGTTCCACTTTATAAATTGAAAATCAATTTTTTTTTATTTGCAATTTATGTTTTCATTTCAAAACTTACTGTCATCATCAGATGAGTTGTCAAGAACTGAAGAGTGTTTTTCATCACAATGTGTATTTATAATGATAAAATAGATTAAAAGTTTTAAAACTATTTGTTTTTTATGGTACTAAGGTAGAATAGGATTTAAAGTGGAGATGAGTATTTATTGAAGTAATATAATAAATAATTATAATCAATTAAATTTGACTTTTGTAAAACTTTGTAGAAATAACAACACAGTATGACGTTTCAGAAGATGAGAACATATTTAGAGAGAGAGAAACGAGTTCTTTTTCTTTTACTAAATTTTTAAAACGTGCGCATTTAACTGCGTCATCGATCTTTTGTCAGTGATTTGAGGGAATACCTTTTCCACTGTTGTGTCATGTGTGTGGTTGTGTTATTTATATGTGTATACTTATATTAAGTATTTGAGTGATAATCTCATTTTATTTTGGCTCGAAGAGCATTTGATTCCGATTTCCATTCTGATTTTTCGCTTTCTTCTAAGTTTAGGCTGAGCTTTCTTTGCTCCTTATCTTTACCTTTGTAGATTAGTTTACTTTGTAGACTATCGAAGTGAATAAGAGTAAGAGTAGCCACCCTGTACCACCACCCTGTACCACCCTGCTAGACCTTTAAGGAGAATAATTACATATATTTATAAGATCAAGTGTAGGTGTGGAGTGTGGGGATGGGAAGGTATCGGCTGCGGCCTGTATGATTGGAGCTTCCCCGCATTCGCATATGTATTGAAGACATATTCGGTGAGAAAACCACAGAAAACTCATCGAGGGAAGTCGAGCTTGAGAACATATTTGTTCATTTTACGTCTTTGTATTCAGCCCATCGCACATCGCAAGCGCTTCGATTGCACCGCTTATGCAGTCATTGTGCGCTAGTTCAATGCTTGTCACGCGTTTATCGAATGCAAGGACTGTCCGATCGTATGTAGTGATAATGTGAAGACCACACAAAGGTATAGTTTATAACAATAGAATAATATTAAAGCAACGTTTTTCAAACAATATTTTTTCAATGTTTACAGGTTATTCAAATAAATAAAAATGACTAATATATGTAACGCATACGTCCGATATAGTCGTATTATACTTTTATTGCACATAGTATATTTTGGCGAATATATTACCATCTCTTCCAATCAACTAAAAATATTTTAAAAAGGTATTATGTTATGCGAAAACCCAAACAAAAACTCTGTAAAAATGGGTTATAGCCGGAATTGAATGCGCAATCCTCAGATTGAAAGACAAACGTTTTACCAGTTAAATCACAGAGGATTTGATCCAAATTATTGATGTTTCTATTCAATGCTTATGTACATACAAACATACGCATCATTATTACGCCGTGTCACTTACGGGATAGGCAGATAGAACAGATTTCCAAACTTTTCTATTTTAGCTCAAAACTTCCCCTCCTCTACATTCATAGATCTCGCCATACATAATCTTATATTATTTATACTTCTTACTTAATCTTCTCTCAAAACATTTAAATTTTCAATTGACCAACGTTGTTTTCCCCATCTACCACTTTCACGCACACCTTGCACATTTAACTTATAGTATACTTGCTTAATCAACATTTCGTCGTTAATTCTCTTCACATGTTCAGATATATCCATGCATTCATATTTTATGTCTTCATTACGCCATTGACGTAGACTACCAGACCATAAGACGGAGACCACCAGACTATACTGTAAATCAGGCAATGTCTGTGGATCTTCCTCGATAGCCATCCAGAGGAAGACCAAAGAACTCCTGGATAACTCAATGCTCCAAAATCCTGCAGAGAAACGGCCTAGATGAAAGCGACACCCAAAACCGAAGAACATATAGCCTGAGAACGAGAAGAGCCGACCCCAACAGTCTGCCTAGGCAATGAGCTGGGGCAGTGCGAGGAAGACGAAGCTTACGCCATTGACAGGATAATTTTATTTCATTTGTGGCCGCATCTCCACAGCATTAATCTTAATTTTATATCATAATACAACATTTAACTTATCCAAGAATCCTAGAGTACTAACATACTTTAGACAACACGCAGAAAACCCATTCTTATGTACTTTGAGTATGTTGTTAGATAGAGTAATGGAAGTCTGGAAGAGTTGATGATCATGGGGACAGTTGTGGAAAGATAGAGCCAGATAAATGTGTTCCATGAGATGTACAGATCAAATAAGGGAGTTAACTGGATTATGTTTAAGCGCTGCATTGAACATGGTACAGGAGTGGCAGGGATGGAGATAAATGATGTGCTCAGTTCGAGATATAGCAGAGGACCACAATGCTCAACTAGAGAATATCATAATATTTTTTTTATACTCTAAAAAATGTCACCTTTCACGGCGTGATGATGGTATTTACTATTTTTTTTTTCATATTTTAAGTTAAATAAAGATAAACTACACTGTTTGAGAAAGAAAAAACATTCCAATAGGGAGCTGCGCGAAGCGCTCAAGATAACATGGAGAAGTATATATATATATATATATATATATATATATATATATATATATATATATATATATATATATATATATATATATATATATATATATATATATATATATATATATATATATATATATATATATATATATATATATATATATATATATATATATATATATATATATATATATATATATATATATATATATATATATATATATATATATATATATATATATATATATATATATATATTTATATATATATATATTCGTTTGCACATGATATATTCGTATATATATATATATATTAGTTCAGTTGTATATAATTTTAAAAGACTCACCCTGTTCGCTGCTTTTCTGTTCGATTCTAGCACGTTTTACTACATAATTCGAGTTAATTGTTTAAATTTATTCATCGAGACCACACTAACACATTTAAGATTCGCGATTTTCGTTTCTTGTGGACTGTCTGAGATGACGCGGTACACTGGCCACAGAGATATATTTTTATAGTTCTTTTTAAAGTGTGAGAGCATTTTAAATTTAACGTATTTTTGAAGTGGCTTTTTTTTTGCACAGCAGAAAAAATAAAAATATGTCGCCTTTGAAAGACAAAAAAAAACGTCAAAGGTCCAGGTCTAGGTAGTATGCTCGTATTTGATTTCGTATTCTTACTTAAAAAGAATTTGGATTATTAATATGTTATTTATTGGGTGTACGTATCTACTTCTTCTATTTATTTATTATATTTTTTTTTTCAAGTATTGCATAAGAGATTGCATATATTGCTAATTGATTTAATGTGGGCTATTTGTCTAATATTTCCGGTCCTGGGATTCGAACCCAGTATTTAATCTAGGAGGATTTTTACGTAAACCAGCTTTCACTTATATGACGAGGTAGATTTTCTTGGACAAAAATATTGATACATGTTTATTTTGTCTAGCTTGGTATGGAGATTTACATTTACTAGATAATCACTAATTGTATATATTAGTTTGCACATGATATATTCGTATATATATATATATATATATTAGTTCAGTTGTATATAATTTTAAAAGACTCACCCTGTTCGCTGCTTTTCTGTTCGATTCTAGCACGTTTTACTACATAATTCGAGTTAATTGTTTAAATTTATTCATCGAGACCACACTAACACATTTAAGATTCGCGATTTTCGTTTCTTGTGGACTGTCTGAGATGACGCGGTACACTGGCCACAGAGATATATTTTTATAGTTCTTTTTAAAGTGTGAGAGCATTTTAAATTTAACGTATTTTTGAAGTGGCTTTTTTTTTGCACAGCAGAAAAAATAAAAATATGTCGCCTTTGAAAGACAAAAAAAAACGTCAAAGGTCCAGGTCTAGGTAGTATGCTCGTATTTGATTTCGTATTCTTACTTAAAAAGAATTTGGATTATTAATATGTTATTTATTGGGTGTACGTATCTACTTCTTTATTTATTTATTATTATTGCATAAGAGATTGCATATATTGCTAATTGATTTAATGTGGGCTATTTGTCTAATATTTCCGGTCCTGGGATTCGAACCCAGTATTTAATCTAGGAGGATTTTTACGTAAACCAGCTTTCACTTATATGACGAGGTAGATTTTCTTGGACAAAAATATTGATACATGTTTATTTTGTCTAGCTAGGTATGGAGATTTACATTTACTAGATAATCACTAATTGTATATATTAGTTTGCACATGATATATTCGTATATATATATATATATTAGTTCAGTTGTATATAATTTTAAAAGACTCACCCTGTTCGCTGCTTTTCTGTTCGATTCTAGCACGTTTTACTACATAATTCGAGTTAATTGTTTAAATTTATTCATCGAGACCACACTAACACATTTAAGATTCGCGATTTTCGTTTCTTGTGGACTGTCTGAGATGACGCGGTACACTGGCCACAGAGATATATTTTTATAGTTCTTTTTAAAGTGTGAGAGCATTTTAAATTTAACGTATTTTTGAAGTGGCTTTTTTTTTGCACAGCAGAAAAAATAAAAATATGTCGCCTTTGAAAGACAAAAAAAAACGTCAAAGGTCCAGGTCTAGGTAGTATGCTCGTATTTGATTTCGTATTCTTACTTAAAAAGAATTTGGATTATTAATATGTTATTTATTGGGTGTACGTATCTACTTCTTTATTTATTTATTATATTTTTTTTTTTCAAGTATTGCATAAGAGATTGCATATATTGCTAATTGATTTAATGTGGGCTATTTGTCTAATATTTCCGGTCCTGGGATTCGAACCCAGTATTTAATCTAGGAGGATTTTTACGTAAACCAGCTTTCACTTATATGACGAGGTAGATTTTCTTGGACAAAAATATTGATACATGTTTATTTTGTCTAGCTTGGTATGGAGATTTACATTTACTAGATAATCACTAATTGTATATATTAGTTTGCACATGATATATTCGTATATATATATATATATATATATTAGTTCAGTTGTATATAATTTTAAAAGACTCACCCTGTTCGCTGCTTTTCTGTTCGATTCTAGCACGTTTTACTACATAATTCGAGTTAATTGTTTAAATTTATTCATCGAGACCACACTAACACATTTAAGATTCGCGATTTTCGTTTCTTGTGGACTGTCTGAGATGACGCGGTACACTGGCCACAGAGATATATTTTTATAGTTCTTTTTAAAGTGTGAGAGCATTTTAAATTTAACGTATTTTTGAAGTGGCTTTTTTTTTGCACAGCAGAAAAAATAAAAATATGTCGCCTTTGAAAGACAAAAAAAAACGTCAAAGGTCCAGGTCTAGGTAGTATGCTCGTATTTGATTTCGTATTCTTACTTAAAAAGAATTTGGATTATTAATATGTTATTTATTGGGTGTACGTATCTACTTCTTTATTTATTTATTATATTTTTTTTTTTCAAGTATTGCATAAGAGATTGCATATATTGCTAATTGATTTAATGTGGGCTATTTGTCTAATATTTCCGGTCCTGGGATTCGAACCCAGTATTTAATCTAGGAGGATTTTTACGTAAACCAGCTTTCACTTATATGACGAGGTAGATTTTCTTGGACAAAAATATTGATACATGTTTATTTTGTCTAGCTAGGTATGGAGATTTACATTTACTAGATAATCACTAATTGTATATATTAGTTTGCACATGATATATTCGTATATATATATATATATTAGTTCAGTTGTATATAATTTTAAAAGACTCACCCTGTTCGCTGCTTTTCTGTTCGATTCTAGCACGTTTTACTACATAATTCGAGTTAATTGTTTAAATTTATTCATCGAGACCACACTAACACATTTAAGATTCGCGATTTTCGTTTCTTGTGGACTGTCTGAGATGACGCGGTACACTGGCCACAGAGATATATTTTTATAGTTCTTTTTAAAGTGTGAGAGCATTTTAAATTTAACGTATTTTTGAAGTGGCTTTTTTTTTGCACAGCAGAAAAAATAAAAATATGTCGCCTTTGAAAGACAAAAAAAAACGTCAAAGGTCCAGGTCTAGGTAGTATGCTCGTATTTGATTTCGTATTCTTACTTAAAAAGAATTTGGATTATTAATATGTTATTTATTGGGTGTACGTATCTACTTCTTTATTTATTTATTATATTTTTTTTTTCAAGTATTGCATAAGAGATTGCATATATTGCTAATTGATTTAATGTGGGCTATTTGTCTAATATTTCCGGTCCTGGGATTCGAACCCAGTATTTAATCTAGGAGGATTTTTACGTAAACCAGCTTTCACTTATATGACGAGGTAGATTTTCTTGGACAAAAATATTGATACATGTTTATTTTGTCTAGCTAGGTATGGAGATTTACATTTACTAGATAATCACTAATTGTATATATTAGTTTGCACATGATATATTCGTATATATATATATATATATTAGTTCAGTTGTATATAATTTTAAAAGACTCACCCTGTTCGCTGCTTTTCTGTTCGATTCTAGCACGTTTTACTACATAATTCGAGTTAATTGTTTAAATTTATTCATCGAGACCACACTAACACATTTAAGATTCGCGATTTTCGTTTCTTGTGGACTGTCTGAGATGACGCGGTACACTGGCCACAGAGATATATTTTTATAGTTCTTTTTAAAGTGTGAGAGCATTTTAAATTTAACGTATTTTTGAAGTGGCTTTTTTTTTGCACAGCAGAAAAAATAAAAATATGTCGCCTTTGAAAGACAAAAAAAAACGTCAAAGGTCCAGGTCTAGGTAGTATGCTCGTATTTGATTTCGTATTCTTACTTAAAAAGAATTTGGATTATTAATATGTTATTTATTGGGTGTACGTATCTACTTCTTTATTTATTTATTATATTTTTTTTTTTCAAGTATTGCATAAGAGATTGCATATATTGCTAATTGATTTAATGTGGGCTATTTGTCTAATATTTCCGGTCCTGGGATTCGAACCCAGTATTTAATCTAGGAGGATTTTTACGTAAACCAGCTTTCACTTATATGACGAGGTAGATTTTCTTGGACAAAAATATTGATACATGTTTATTTTGTCTAGCTAGGTATGGAGATTTACATTTACTAGATAATCACTAATTGTATATATTAGTTTGCACATGATATATTCGTATATATATATATATATATATTAGTTCAGTTGTATATAATTTTAAAAGACTCACCCTGTTCGCTGCTTTTCTGTTCGATTCTAGCACGTTTTACTACATAATTCGAGTTAATTGTTTAAATTTATTCATCGAGACCACACTAACACATTTAAGATTCGCGATTTTCGTTTCTTGTGGACTGTCTGAGATGACGCGGTACACTGGCCACAGAGATATATTTTTATAGTTCTTTTTAAAGTGTGAGAGCATTTTAAATTTAACGTATTTTTGAAGTGGCTTTTTTTTTGCACAGCAGAAAAAATAAAAATATGTCGCCTTTGAAAGACAAAAAAAAACGTCAAAGGTCCAGGTCTAGGTAGTATGCTCGTATTTGATTTCGTATTCTTACTTAAAAAGAATTTGGATTATTAATATGTTATTTATTGGGTGTACGTATCTACTTCTTTATTTATTTATTATATTTTTTTTTTTCAAGTATTGCATAAGAGATTGCATATATTGCTAATTGATTTAATGTGGGCTATTTGTCTAATATTTCCGGTCCTGGGATTCGAACCCAGTATTTAATCTAGGAGGATTTTTACGTAAACCAGCTTTCACTTATATGACGAGGTAGATTTTCTTGGACAAAAATATTGATACATGTTTATTTTGTCTAGCTAGGTATGGAGATTTACATTTACTAGATAATCACTAATTGTATATATTAGTTTGCACATGATATATTCGTATATATATATATATATTAGTTCAGTTGTATATAATTTTAAAAGACTCACCCTGTTCGCTGCTTTTCTGTTCGATTCTAGCACGTTTTACTACATAATTCGAGTTAATTGTTTAAATTTATTCATCGAGACCACACTAACACATTTAAGATTCGCGATTTTCGTTTCTTGTGGACTGTCTGAGATGACGCGGTACACTGGCCACAGAGATATATTTTTATAGTTCTTTTTAAAGTGTGAGAGCATTTTAAATTTAACGTATTTTTGAAGTGGCTTTTTTTTTGCACAGCAGAAAAAATAAAAATATGTCGCCTTTGAAAGACAAAAAAAAACGTCAAAGGTCCAGGTCTAGGTAGTATGCTCGTATTTGATTTCGTATTCTTACTTAAAAAGAATTTGGATTATTAATATGTTATTTATTGGGTGTACGTATCTACTTCTTTATTTATTTATTATATTTTTTTTTTTCAAGTATTGCATAAGAGATTGCATATATTGCTAATTGATTTAATGTGGGCTATTTGTCTAATATTTCCGGTCCTGGGATTCGAACCCAGTATTTAATCTAGGAGGATTTTTACGTAAACCAGCTTTCACTTATATGACGAGGTAGATTTTCTTGGACAAAAATATTGATACATGTTTATTTTGTCTAGCTTGGTATGGAGATTTACATTTACTAGATAATCACTAATTGTATATATTAGTTTGCACATGATATATTCGTATATATATATATATATATATTAGTTCAGTTGTATATAATTTTAAAAGACTCACCCTGTTCGCTGCTTTTCTGTTCGATTCTAGCACGTTTTACTACATAATTCGAGTTAATTGTTTAAATTTATTCATCGAGACCACACTAACACATTTAAGATTCGCGATTTTCGTTTCTTGTGGACTGTCTGAGATGACGCGGTACACTGGCCACAGAGATATATTTTTATAGTTCTTTTTAAAGTGTGAGAGCATTTTAAATTTAACGTATTTTTGAAGTGGCTTTTTTTTTGCACAGCAGAAAAAATAAAAATATGTCGCCTTTGAAAGACAAAAAAAAACGTCAAAGGTCCAGGTCTAGGTAGTATGCTCGTATTTGATTTCGTATTCTTACTTAAAAAGAATTTGGATTATTAATATGTTATTTATTGGGTGTACGTATCTACTTCTTTATTTATTTATTATATTTTTTTTTTTCAAGTATTGCATAAGAGATTGCATATATTGCTAATTGATTTAATGTGGGCTATTTGTCTAATATTTCCGGTCCTGGGATTCGAACCCAGTATTTAATCTAGGAGGATTTTTACGTAAACCAGCTTTCACTTATATGACGAGGTAGATTTTCTTGGACAAAAATATTGATACATGTTTATTTTGTCTAGCTAGGTATGGAGATTTACATTTACTAGATAATCACTAATTGTATATATTAGTTTGCACATGATATATTCGTATATATATATATATATTAGTTCAGTTGTATATAATTTTAAAAGACTCACCCTGTTCGCTGCTTTTCTGTTCGATTCTAGCACGTTTTACTACATAATTCGAGTTAATTGTTTAAATTTATTCATCGAGACCACACTAACACATTTAAGATTCGCGATTTTCGTTTCTTGTGGACTGTCTGAGATGACGCGGTACACTGGCCACAGAGATATATTTTTATAGTTCTTTTTAAAGTGTGAGAGCATTTTAAATTTAACGTATTTTTGAAGTGGCTTTTTTTTTGCACAGCAGAAAAAATAAAAATATGTCGCCTTTGAAAGACAAAAAAAAACGTCAAAGGTCCAGGTCTAGGTAGTATGCTCGTATTTGATTTCGTATTCTTACTTAAAAAGAATTTGGATTATTAATATGTTATTTATTGGGTGTACGTATCTACTTCTTTATTTATTTATTATATTTTTTTTTTTCAAGTATTGCATAAGAGATTGCATATATTGCTAATTGATTTAATGTGGGCTATTTGTCTAATATTTCCGGTCCTGGGATTCGAACCCAGTATTTAATCTAGGAGGATTTTTACGTAAACCAGCTTTCACTTATATGACGAGGTAGATTTTCTTGGACAAAAATATTGATACATGTTTATTTTGTCTAGCTAGGTATGGAGATTTACATTTACTAGATAATCACTAATTGTATATATTAGTTTGCACATGATATATTCGTATATATATATATATATATTAGTTCAGTTGTATATAATTTTAAAAGACTCACCCTGTTCGCTGCTTTTCTGTTCGATTCTAGCACGTTTTACTACATAATTCGAGTTAATTGTTTAAATTTATTCATCGAGACCACACTAACACATTTAAGATTCGCGATTTTCGTTTCTTGTGGACTGTCTGAGATGACGCGGTACACTGGCCACAGAGATATATTTTTATAGTTCTTTTTAAAGTGTGAGAGCATTTTAAATTTAACGTATTTTTGAAGTGGCTTTTTTTTTGCACAGCAGAAAAAATAAAAATATGTCGCCTTTGAAAGACAAAAAAAAACGTCAAAGGTCCAGGTCTAGGTAGTATGCTCGTATTTGATTTCGTATTCTTACTTAAAAAGAATTTGGATTATTAATATGTTATTTATTGGGTGTACGTATCTACTTCTTTATTTATTTATTATATTTTTTTTTTTCAAGTATTGCATAAGAGATTGCATATATTGCTAATTGATTTAATGTGGGCTATTTGTCTAATATTTCCGGTCCTGGGATTCGAACCCAGTATTTAATCTAGGAGGATTTTTACGTAAACCAGCTTTCACTTATATGACGAGGTAGATTTTCTTGGACAAAAATATTGATACATGTTTATTTTGTCTAGCTAGGTATGGAGATTTACATTTACTAGATAATCACTAATTGTATATATTAGTTTGCACATGATATATTCGTATATATATATATATATATTAGTTCAGTTGTATATAATTTTAAAAGACTCACCCTGTTCGCTGCTTTTCTGTTCGATTCTAGCACGTTTTACTACATAATTCGAGTTAATTGTTTAAATTTATTCATCGAGACCACACTAACACATTTAAGATTCGCGATTTTCGTTTCTTGTGGACTGTCTGAGATGACGCGGTACACTGGCCACAGAGATATATTTTTATAGTTCTTTTTAAAGTGTGAGAGCATTTTAAATTTAACGTATTTTTGAAGTGGCTTTTTTTTTGCACAGCAGAAAAAATAAAAATATGTCGCCTTTGAAAGACAAAAAAAAACGTCAAAGGTCCAGGTCTAGGTAGTATGCTCGTATTTGATTTCGTATTCTTACTTAAAAAGAATTTGGATTATTAATATGTTATTTATTGGGTGTACGTATCTACTTCTTTATTTATTTATTATATTTTTTTTTTTCAAGTATTGCATAAGAGATTGCATATATTGCTAATTGATTTAATGTGGGCTATTTGTCTAATATTTCCGGTCCTGGGATTCGAACCCAGTATTTAATCTAGGAGGATTTTTACGTAAACCAGCTTTCACTTATATGACGAGGTAGATTTTCTTGGACAAAAATATTGATACATGTTTATTTTGTCTAGCTTGGTATGGAGATTTACATTTACTAGATAATCACTAATTGTATATATTAGTTTGCACATGATATATTCGTATATATATATATATATATATTAGTTCAGTTGTATATAATTTTAAAAGACTCACCCTGTTCGCTGCTTTTCTGTTCGATTCTAGCACGTTTTACTACATAATTCGAGTTAATTGTTTAAATTTATTCATCGAGACCACACTAACACATTTAAGATTCGCGATTTTCGTTTCTTGTGGACTGTCTGAGATGACGCGGTACACTGGCCACAGAGATATATTTTTATAGTTCTTTTTAAAGTGTGAGAGCATTTTAAATTTAACGTATTTTTGAAGTGGCTTTTTTTTTGCACAGCAGAAAAAATAAAAATATGTCGCCTTTGAAAGACAAAAAAAAACGTCAAAGGTCCAGGTCTAGGTAGTATGCTCGTATTTGATTTCGTATTCTTACTTAAAAAGAATTTGGATTATTAATATGTTATTTATTGGGTGTACGTATCTACTTCTTTATTTATTTATTATTTTTTTTTTTTTCAAGTATTGCATAAGAGATTGCATATATTGCTAATTGATTTAATGTGGGCTATTTGTCTAATATTTCCGGTCCTGGGATTCGAACCCAGTATTTAATCTAGGAGGATTTTTACGTAAACCAGCTTTCACTTATATGACGAGGTAGATTTTCTTGGACAAAAATATTGATACATGTTTATTTTGTCTAGCTAGGTATGGAGATTTACATTTACTAGATAATCACTAATTGTATATATTAGTTTGCACATGATATATTCGTATATATATATATATATTAGTTCAGTTGTATATAATTTTAAAAGACTCACCCTGTTCGCTGCTTTTCTGTTCGATTCTAGCACGTTTTACTACATAATTCGAGTTAATTGTTTAAATTTATTCATCGAGACCACACTAACACATTTAAGATTCGCGATTTTCGTTTCTTGTGGACTGTCTGAGATGACGCGGTACACTGGCCACAGAGATATATTTTTATAGTTCTTTTTAAAGTGTGAGAGCATTTTAAATTTAACGTATTTTTGAAGTGGCTTTTTTTTTGCACAGCAGAAAAAATAAAAATATGTCGCCTTTGAAAGACAAAAAAAAAACGTCAAAGGTCCAGGTCTAGGTAGTATGCTCGTATTTGATTTCGTATTCTTACTTAAAAAGAATTTGGATTATTAATATGTTATTTATTGGGTGTACGTATCTACTTCTTTATTTATTTATTATATTTTTTTTTTCAAGTATTGCATAAGAGATTGCATATATTGCTAATTGATTTAATGTGGGCTATTTGTCTAATATTTCCGGTCCTGGGATTCGAACCCAGTATTTAATCTAGGAGGATTTTTACGTAAACCAGCTTTCACTTATATGACGAGGTAGATTTTCTTGGACAAAAATATTGATACATGTTTATTTTGTCTAGCTAGGTATGGAGATTTACATTTACTAGATAATCACTAATTGTATATATTAGTTTGCACATGATATATTCGTATATATATATATATATTAGTTCAGTTGTATATAATTTTAAAAGACTCACCCTGTTCGCTGCTTTTCTGTTCGATTCTAGCACGTTTTACTACATAATTCGAGTTAATTGTTTAAATTTATTCATCGAGACCACACTAACACATTTAAGATTCGCGATTTTCGTTTCTTGTGGACTGTCTGAGATGACGCGGTACACTGGCCACAGAGATATATTTTTATAGTTCTTTTTAAAGTGTGAGAGCATTTTAAATTTAACGTATTTTTGAAGTGGCTTTTTTTTTGCACAGCAGAAAAAATAAAAATATGTCGCCTTTGAAAGACAAAAAAAAACGTCAAAGGTCCAGGTCTAGGTAGTATGCTCGTATTTGATTTCGTATTCTTACTTAAAAAGAATTTGGATTATTAATATGTTATTTATTGGGTGTACGTATCTACTTCTTTATTTATTTATTATATTTTTTTTTTTCAAGTATTGCATAAGAGATTGCATATATTGCTAATTGATTTAATGTGGGCTATTTGTCTAATATTTCCGGTCCTGGGATTCGAACCCAGTATTTAATCTAGGAGGATTTTTACGTAAACCAGCTTTCACTTATATGACGAGGTAGATTTTCTTGGACAAAAATATTGATACATGTTTATTTTGTCTAGCTAGGTATGGAGATTTACATTTACTAGATAATCACTAATTGTATATATTAGTTTGCACATGATATATTCGTATATATATATATATATTAGTTCAGTTGTATATAATTTTAAACGACTCACCCTGTTCGCTGCTTTTCTGTTCGATTCTAGCACGTTTTACTACATAATTCGAGTTAATTGTTTAAATTTATTCATCGAGACCACACTAACACATTTAAGATTCGCGATTTTCGTTTCTTGTGGACTGTCTGAGATGACGCGGTACACTGGCCACAGAGATATATTTTTATAGTTCTTTTTAAAGTGTGAGAGCATTTTAAATTTAACGTATTTTTGAAGTGGCTTTTTTTTTGCACAGCAGAAAAAATAAAAATATGTCGCCTTTGAAAGACAAAAAAAAACGTCAAAGGTCCAGGTCTAGGTAGTATGCTCGTATTTGATTTCGTATTCTTACTTAAAAAGAATTTGGATTATTAATATGTTATTTATTGGGTGTACGTATCTACTTCTTTATTTATTTATTATATTTTTTTTTTTCAAGTATTGCATAAGAGATTGCATATATTGCTAATTGATTTAATGTGGGCTATTTGTCTAATATTTCCGGTCCTGGGATTCGAACCCAGTATTTAATCTAGGAGGATTTTTACGTAAACCAGCTTTCACTTATATGACGAGGTAGATTTTCTTGGACAAAAATATTGATACATGTTTATTTTGTCTAGCTAGGTATGGAGATTTACATTTACTAGATAATCACTAATTGTATATATTAGTTTGCACATGATATATTCGTATATATATATATATATTAGTTCAGTTGTATATAATTTTAAAAGACTCACCCTGTTCGCTGCTTTTCTGTTCGATTCTAGCACGTTTTACTACATAATTCGAGTTAATTGTTTAAATTTATTCATCGAGACCACACTAACACATTAAGATTCGCGATTTTCGTTTCTTGTGGACTGTCTGAGATGACGCGGTACACTGGCCACAGAGATATATTTTTATAGTTCTTTTTAAAGTGTGAGAGCATTTTAAATTTAACGTATTTTTGAAGTGGCTTTTTTTTTGCACAGCAGAAAAAATAAAAATATGTCGCCTTTGAAAGACAAAAAAAAACGTCAAAGGTCCAGGTCTAGGTAGTATGCTCGTATTTGATTTCGTATTCTTACTTAAAAAGAATTTGGATTATTAATATGTTATTTATTGGGTGTACGTATCTACTTCTTTATTTATTTATTATATTTTTTTTTTTCAAGTATTGCATAAGAGATTGCATATATTGCTAATTGATTTAATGTGGGCTATTTGTCTAATATTTCCGGTCCTGGGATTCGAACCCAGTATTTAATCTAGGAGGATTTTTACGTAAACCAGCTTTCACTTATATGACGAGGTAGATTTTCTTGGACAAAAATATTGATACATGTTTATTTTGTCTAGCTTGGTATGGAGATTTACATTTACTAGATAATCACTAATTGTATATATTAGTTTGCACATGATATATTCGTATATATATATATATATATTAGTTCAGTTGTATATAATTTTAAAAGACTCACCCTGTTCGCTGCTTTTCTGTTCGATTCTAGCACGTTTTACTACATAATTCGAGTTAATTGTTTAAATTTATTCATCGAGACCACACTAACACATTTAAGATTCGCGATTTTCGTTTCTTGTGGACTGTCTGAGATGACGCGGTACACTGGCCACAGAGATATATTTTTATAGTTCTTTTTAAAGTGTGAGAGCATTTTAAATTTAACGTATTTTTGAAGTGGCTTTTTTTTTTGCACAGCAGAAAAAATAAAAATATGTCGCCTTTGAAAGACAAAAAAAAACGTCAAAGGTCCAGGTCTAGGTAGTATGCTCGTATTTGATTTCGTATTCTTACTTAAAAAGAATTTGGATTATTAATATGTTATTTATTGGGTGTACGTATCTACTTCTTTATTTATTTATTATATTTTTTTTTTTCAAGTATTGCATAAGAGATTGCATATATTGCTAATTGATTTAATGTGGGCTATTTGTCTAATATTTCCGGTCCTGGGATTCGAACCCAGTATTTAATCTAGGAGGATTTTTACGTAAACCAGCTTTCACTTATATGACGAGGTAGATTTTCTTGGACAAAAATATTGATACATGTTTATTTTGTCTAGCTAGGTATGGAGATTTACATTTACTAGATAATCACTAATTGTATATATTAGTTTGCACATGATATATTCGTATATATATATATATATTAGTTCAGTTGTATATAATTTTAAAAGACTCACCCTGTTCGCTGCTTTTCTGTTCGATTCTAGCACGTTTTACTACATAATTCGAGTTAATTGTTTAAATTTATTCATCGAGACCACACTAACACATTTAAGATTCGCGATTTTCGTTTCTTGTGGACTGTCTGAGATGACGCGGTACACTGGCCACAGAGATATATTTTTATAGTTCTTTTTAAAGTGTGAGAGCATTTTAAATTTAACGTATTTTTGAAGTGGCTTTTTTTTTGCACAGCAGAAAAAATAAAAATATGTCGCCTTTGAAAGACAAAAAAAAAACGTCAAAGGTCCAGGTCTAGGTAGTATGCTCGTATTTGATTTCGTATTCTTACTTAAAAAGAATTTGGATTATTAATATGTTATTTATTGGGTGTACGTATCTACTTCTTTATTTATTTATTATATTTTTTTTTTCAAGTCTTGCATAAGAGATTGCATATATTGCTAATTGATTTAATGTGGGCTATTTGTCTAATATTTCCGGTCCTGGGATTCGAACCCAGTATTTAATCTAGGAGGATTTTTACGTAAACCAGCTTTCACTTATATGACGAGGTAGATTTTCTTGGACAAAAATATTGATACATGTTTATTTTGTCTAGCTAGGTATGGAGATTTACATTTACTAGATAATCACTAATTGTATATATTAGTTTGCACATGATATATTCGTATATATATATATATATTAGTTCAGTTGTATATAATTTTAAAAGACTCACCCTGTTCGCTGCTTTTCTGTTCGATTCTAGCACGTTTTACTACATAATTCGAGTTAATTGTTTAAATTTATTCATCGAGACCACACTAACACATTTAAGATTCGCGATTTTCGTTTCTTGTGGACTGTCTGAGATGACGCGGTACACTGGCCACAGAGATATATTTTTATAGTTCTTTTTAAAGTGTGAGAGCATTTTAAATTTAACGTATTTTTGAAGTGGCTTTTTTTTTGCACAGCAGAAAAAATAAAAATATGTCGCCTTTGAAAGACAAAAAAAAACGTCAAAGGTCCAGGTCTAGGTAGTATGCTCGTATTTGATTTCGTATTCTTACTTAAAAAGAATTTGGATTATTAATATGTTATTTATTGGGTGTACGTATCTACTTCTTTATTTATTTATTATATTTTTTTTTTCAAGTATTGCATAAGAGATTGCATATATTGCTAATTGATTTAATGTGGGCTATTTGTCTAATATTTCCGGTCCTGGGATTCGAACCCAGTATTTAATCTAGGAGGATTTTTACGTAAACCAGCTTTCACTTATATGACGAGGTAGATTTTCTTGGACAAAAATATTGATACATGTTTATTTTGTCTAGCTAGGTATGGAGATTTACATTTACTAGATAATCACTAATTGTATATATTAGTTTGCACATGATATATTCGTATATATATATATATATATTAGTTCAGTTGTATATAATTTTAAAAGACTCACCCTGTTCGCTGCTTTTCTGTTCGATTCTAGCACGTTTTACTACATAATTCGAGTTAATTGTTTTAAATTTATTCATCGAGACCACACTAACACATCTAAGATTCGCGATTTTCGTTTCTTGTGGACTGTCTGAGATGACGCGGTACACTGGCCACAGAGATATATTTTTATAGTTCTTATTAAAGTGTGAGAGCATTTTAAATTTAACGTATTTTTGAAGTGGCTTTTTTTTTGCACAGCAGAAAAATAAAAATATGTCGCCTTTGAAAGACAAAAAAAACGTCAAAGGTCCAGGTCTAGGTAGTATGCTCGTATTTGATTTCGTATTCTTACTTAAAAAGAATTTGGATTATTAATATGTTATTTATTGGGTGTACGTATCTACTTCTTTATTTATTTATTATATTTTTTTTTTTCAAGTATTGCATAAGAGATTGCATATATTGCTAATTGATTTAATGTGGGCTATTTGTCTAATATTTCCGGTCCTGGGATTCGAACCCAGTATTTAATCTAGGAGGATTTTTACGTAAACCAGCTTTCACTTATATGACGAGGTAGATTTTCTTGGACAAAATATTGATACATGTTATTTTGTCTAGCTAGGTATGGAGATTTACATTTACTAGATAATCACTAATTGTATATATTAGTTTGCACATGATATATTCGTATATATATATATATATTAGTTCAGTTGTATATAATTTTAAAAGACTCACCCTGTTCGCTGCTTTTCTGTTCGATATCTAGCACGTTTTACTACATAATTCGAGTTAATTGTTTAAATTTATTCATCGAGACCCACACTAACACATTTAAGATTCGCGATTTTCGTTTCTTGTGGGACTGTCTGAGATGACGCGGTACACTGGCCACAGAGATATATTTTATATAGTTCTTTTTAAAGTGTGAGAGCATTTAAATTTAACGTATTTTTGAAGTGGCTTTTTTTTTGCAACAGCAGAAAAAATAAAAATATGTCGCCTTTGAAAGACAAAAAAAAACGTCAAAGGTCCAGGTCTAGGTAAGTATGCTCGTATTTGATTTCGTATTCTTACTTAAAAAGGAATTTGGATTATTAATATGTTAATTTATTGGTGTACGTATCTACTTCTTTATTTATTTATTATATTTTTTTTTTTCAAGTATTTGCATAAGAGATTGCATATATTGCTAATTGATTTAATGTGGGCTATTTGTCTAATATTTCCGGTCCTGGGATTCGAACCCAGTATTTAATCTAGGAGGATTTTTACGTAAACCAGCTTTCACTTATATGACGAGGGTAGATTTTCTTGGACAAAAATATTGATACATGTTTATTTTGTCTAGCTAGGTATGGAGATTTACATTTACTAGATAATCACTAATTGTATATATTAGTTTGGCACATGATATATTCGTATATATATATATATATATTAGTTTCAGTTGTATATAATTTTAAAAGACTCACCCTGTTCGCTGCTTTTCTGTTCGATTCTAGCACGTTTTACTACATAATTCGAGTTAATTGTTTAAATTTATTCATCGAGACCACACTAACACATTTAAGATTCGCGATTTTCGTTTCTTGTGGACTGTCTGAGATGACGCGGTACACTGGCCACAGAGATATATTTTTATAGTTCTTTTTAAAGTGTGAGAGCATTTTAAATTTAACGTATTTTTGAAGTGGCTTTTTTTTTGCACAGCAGAAAAAATAAAAATATGTCGCCTTTGAAAGACAAAAAAAAACGTCAAAGGTCCAGGTCTAGGTAGTATGCTCGTATTTGATTTCGTATTCTTACTTAAAAAGAATTTGGATTATTAATATGTTATTTATTGGGTGTACGTATCTACTTCTTTATTTATTTATTATATTTTTTTTTTTTCAAGTATTGCATAAGAGATTGCATATATTGCTAATTGATTTAATGTGGGCTATTTGTCTAATATTTCCGGTCCTGGGATTCGAACCCAGTATTTAATCTAGGAGGATTTTTACGTAAACCAGCTTTCACTTATATGACGAGGTAGATTTTCTTGGACAAAAATATTGATACATGTTTATTTTGTCTAGCTAGGTATGGAGATTTACATTTACTAGATAATCACTAATTGTATATATTAGTTTGCACATGATATATTCATATATATATATATATATATTAGTTCAGTTGTATATAATTTTAAAAGACTCACCCTGTTCGCTGCTTTTCTGTTCGATTCTAGCACGTTTTACTACATAATTCGAGTTAATTGTTTAAATTTATTCATCGAGACCACACTAACACATTTAAGATTCGCGATTTTCGTTTCTTGTGGACTGTCTGAGATGACGCGGTACACTGGCCACAG